>WOXC01002245.1:0-64566 GCA_011680675.1 Gymnobelideus leadbeateri
ATAATCATAAAGATTTAAAATATTGACAGTTATCAGCTCCACATATAGGGATGTGAACATTTTGCTCTTGTTGCATCCCAGGTAATGAGCTTGTGTTTGTGGGTGTGGGTGTGTTCACTTCTGCATGTGTGAGTCTATGTTACCCTTGTTTACCTTTTTGTGTCCTTCTGGAGTCTTGTAATTGGAGATCAAATTTTCCATTGAGCTCTGGCTTTTTCATCAGGAACATCTGGAAGTCCCTTACTTCATTAAACGTCCATCTCCTTGCCTGAAAGATTATGCTCAGTTTTGCCAGGTAGTTAATCCTTGGTTGTAGTCCTAGCTCTCTTGCCCTAAGAAATATCAAATTCCAGTCCCTCCTCTCTTTTAATGTAGAAGCTGCTAGGTCCTGTGTGATCCTAACTGTAGTTCCTCGATATTTGAATTGTTTCTTTTTGGCTGCTTGTAGAATTTTTTCTTTAGTCTTATAATTCTGGAATTTGGCTACTATATTTCTTGGAGATTTCAGTTTGGGATCTCTTTCAGGAGGAGTCCGGTGAATTCTATCAATAGCTATTTTATCTTCTGATTCCAGGACCTCAGGACAGTTTTCTTTGACAATCTTTTGGAGGATGTTGTCTAGACTGCTTTTCTCATCATGGCTTTCTGGTAGACCAATAATTCTTAGGTTGTCTCTCCTGGATCTGTTCTCTAGGTCAATTATTTTTCCAGTGAGATATTTTACATTTTCTTGCAATTTTTCGATCATCTTGTTTTTTTTGATTGGCTCCTGCTGCATCATAGAGTTCTGAGTTTCAGATTGATTGTATCTAATTTTTAGTGAATTATGGTCTTCAGTTAGTTTTTGAAGTTCCTTTTTTAGGGAGGTATTTTCTTTTTCCAAGTTGGTCATTGCCTCCCTGATTTGGTCTTTAAAATTTTTCTTAAGCTCCTCCAGGAATGCTATTTGGGCTTGAGACCAGATCATGTTTCCTTCTGTGGTCTCTGGTGTTGGCAGAGAGTCTATATTGTCCTGTGTATTTTGTTGTTCTTGCCCTGCATAGTATGCTCGAATAGACTTTCTTGCCTTCCCCTTCTCCTTTTCAGCTTCCTTCCTTCCCATTGTGACTTCCTGTTTCTTAGTGTCTCAGGCTATGAGTTTGGGGCCTAATCCTTGACTTTGAATACCTCTGGGTGGCTAGTTTATGGCTAAGTCAGGGAAGTCAGTGAGGAATGTAGATGTGTAGGTGGGGATGAGTCTGACCACTTCAGATTTCTGCCTCTATACCCCTGGGCTATAAGTAGGCTTTTTTTGGTGAGGTGAGGTGGGGCTTGTTGGGTCCCCTCCCTCTCTTCTCTTCAGATTCCTGGCTGTCTCAGTTACACCCCTTCTTGGAGATTCTCAAGCCTGAGGCTATTTCCATTAACTTGGGATTTCAATCTGGGTGGGAGACTTATCTTTGGGTTTTCTGCTTCATGAAGGAGGGATGGGAAGATCTGAGCTGCTAGAATTTACTTTGCCATTCCAGCCCCTATATTACACAGGCAGGCAGTTTCTAAACTTCCAGGCTGGGGACTGAATGCAGGCTGAGAAGCCACTCTCTCCAATGGGGGCCCGACTCTCCTACCTGGCTCCAATGATCCGTTCCCTCTGCAAGATGACTGCGATTCGTCCTTGGTAAGTCTGCAGGCTGGGGCTTTTTCTCTCTCTGGTGTAGTCTGCTTGCCTGCTCTTAGGTCTGAGCTGTGCAGACCCCACGCACTCTGCGCTCGACCTGTGCGGACACTCTGGGCAACCTCCTGGGCTGGATTCTGCCACACTCTGTCTTCCACTGGGCTCTGTCACTCTGGAATCCACTCAGATTTACCCTTTGGGACTTAGTGACAGAGTCAGCGAGGTTACTGCTTCCTTTCCACCATCTTGGCTCCGCCCTACTACTATTTTAACAATAAGGAAACAGACACCCCCCCCCCGCCACACACACACACCAAATTTGGTTAATTGGCTTGTCCAAAAGTAGTGAAGTTGAAGATATGGGACTACAACCAAAGTTCCTTGTCTATAATCTTCTCCTAACTGTACCATACATACCTTCAACCAAATTATTTGTTTCAAAAATCTTATATTGGCATTTTGCAAGCTTAATTGAAAATGAAATAGATTGCATTAATCAATTTATATTGTGTTGGAAGCTAAAGCTTTTGAATTCAATATATTGTGGAACCTCAATAAATTACAGAGTCTTTTCCAAGAAAGAGAAAAATGAAAGTAGAGTGCATATATCCATGGTTTAATTTCTCTCAAGCTGGCTTGGCATGTATTGCAGGGGAGTTCAGTCCAAAGCTGGGCTCCTCTAAGGGGGCCAGTTCAGAATTGGTTCATTTTGGGATTTGGGTTTCAGAGCTATACACTCTTCAAAGAGTAGGTTTTACTTGGGGTGTCAATGACCAAGGGGTATCAATCAAGCCTGATTGGTTGACACACTAGGAGGTGGGTTATATTAAAATGAGATCTTGCAAATGTGACTTAGATCACTTAATCTTGGTGAGTAGGGGCTGGTATCATCCCACCATCATTCTATCCATTCTGTAAGAATCTGTCTTTATCCAAGCCTGAGTAGGATAAAATCAATGCAGTCTTGGGTTAGGTTTGACCAGAATAAGAAGATTCAATGCAATCTCATTTTCAATAGTGTCCTTCTGAAGGATTTTGGAACAGAAGGGGCAGGAGTTGGGGTGGAAGGAAACTGAGTCTATGGCACCACATTACTATAAATTGATTACTAAGATTTAAAATCATTTTTCACATTATAAACACTTCCCAAGTATTAGGGACCAATAACAACCAAGGACAAATTCAAAATGATATGGGTAAAGAATGACTCTGTTTAAGCTTTCTAAAACAAATTCTGTTCATTCACATCCACATGGGGAGAGAACGGGTTGTGTGGATTTTGAAGTAGGACAAAGTAGCTGTACATAGTGACCATCATAGACATGGATGCTAAAGAACCAAAACAGAGAAGGTGAGAGTAATGCATGTGAATGAACAGGAGAAACCAGCAGTATAACTGGAAACAGAATAGTGTTGAGCTGTGCTTTGGGCTTTAGCATTTGTCCAAAAGAGGTTTCAGATTTTTTAAAACCTGCCCTGCTGAAATTAGAAGGGGGATAAAACAAAGCTCAGGATTTTGGACAGCTAAATTTCACAGCCACTGTTGTTAGTCTAAAAGGATTGTGAGTTCTTCTTCCCATAATAAGGCAGAAGGGAGAGTGGTAATGGTGGAAAATAGAGGGACTGACTGGAAATTGGAGTCCCCCACCCACCATGGAGGTGAGAAAAATGGCAAACATTTTGTGAGTAGGTACAGGGAATGTTTCAATTTCTTATTTATCTCCCTATTGTTCTATAAGTAGTTGTCTTGCATTCTGATATTCAATACAATGATCAACAAGCATTTATAGAGAACCTAACATGTATCAAGAATTGTGATAGGCACTGGGGCTACAAAGACACAAATGGCTTACCCTCTATTTGGTGTCTTCTATATCATATGACTGAGATGCATTCATGGGGCCTTGGGTCATGTTTTGAAGAGATGAAGACCCAGAACTTAACCAGGATAGAAGTAATAGGTTCTAAAGTTCCATGGGGAACCTGAGCACAATCCAGTGCTACAAAAATCTACATTCAGGGAAGGAACAAGAAAGAAATAAGTCATTGCTAGGCTAAGCAGAGAACAAGTAGAACTCCTGCAAGGTTGTTTTGGTTGTTTTCTCAAAGTACCATGAGTCTCTGTCCTTGGCCATGGTCTGTTCAGAGCATTTATTAATGCCCAAATTAAAAGAAAAAGTTTTTCAAATTGGCAGATGACACAAAGCTAGGAGAGGGGAGATATAATGCCATGGCTGAAATAATCTAGAGGTATTTGAAAAGCTTTTAATGTCCTGGAATGCTGGGCCCAGTCCAGGATGAAATTTGACAATGATAAATGTTTAGTCCTGCATTCAGGTTCAAAAGATTAATTATACAATTATAGGACAAGGAAGAACTACTTGGCAGTATGCAAAACATATCTACGGGATTGAAGTGACCATAGGTTCAATATAAATCAACAGTGTGATGCTGAAGGGGGAAAAACACAATACATTTTAAGGATCCAGTTAATTTAATTCCTCAGACATTTGTTAAACTCTTTTATGTCTAAGACACTTTTCTAGGGCCTAGGGAATTCAGAGACAAGAAAACAAAGGAAAGCAAAGCAAAGGAGTTTCTCTCCTCAAAGTGTTTACATATAGTAGGAGGAAGGATATCTAACAGTTTTATAGATGAATAAATCTATGGGGAGAGAGACAGAGAAAGGGAGAGAGAAAGCGAAAGAGAGAGACAGAGAGACAAAGGGACAGAGAGACAGAGACAGAGAGAGAGAGAGTTAGAGAGAGAAAGAGGGAGAGAAGGGGGGACAGACAGACAGACAGAGAACAAAACCTGGGACTTCTGATAAGACTTTACAGAGGCAGCATGCCAGTGTAAAGAGTGCCAGATTTGGAGTCAGAGGACCTGGCTTCAACTCCTGCCTCTGTCACATGCCACTTACGTGACCTTGGAAAAATGATTTAACCTCTCTGAGTTTCCATATCCTCAACAGTGAAGTGAAGGAATAGACTAGATGACTTCAAAAGTCCCTAGCATCTCTGCATCTTTCATCCTATAACCTGAACTTTGAAGGGAGAAGATAATTCTAAGCATGGGGGATGAGGAAGGAGTGAATTCAAGGAAAAAAAGACAGCCCATCTGAACACACAGTCACAGGAGATGGCATGTGAAGTTCAGAGAAAAACTAAATATCAGTGGAGTAGGAAAACAAAGATTTTTAAGTGGAAATAATCTGTAATACAGAAGGAAATAAATATAATTTGAAACTAGGTTGTAGAGGGGTTTAAACGTCAATGGGAAGTTTGTAGTTAATCTTATAGCAGTAGAGAACCATTAGATTTTAAAAATAGATAAGTGTCATGGTCAGTCACATAAGTTGGGAAGATTATTTTCGAAGTTTTTCAGAAAAGGAATTAGTTAGAAGAGTGACTAGAAGCAAGGGAATCTGTTAGTAGGCTATTATTGTAATCCAGAGGAGAGATTATGGGGGCTTGAATCATGGTGGTGATTATGTGCTCCAAGAAGAGGACAGATTTGAGATTGGTTTTCTAAGCAGAATTTATAAGATTTGGCAACTGATTAACCATAGAGGTTGAAGGACAAGGAAGAGTCAAACCTGATTCTGGTGTTACTAACCAGACTAGGAGGATGGTGGGCAGTATACTCTCAACAGAAGTTTGGGGGAAGCATATGTTTAGGGGGAAAGATCAGTTCTATCTTGGACATGCTGAGTGTGAAATAAATAAGACATCTAACTGATGCCCAGCAAACAGTTAATCATATAGGATTCAAATTTAAGAGAAAAAGATGAAGGAGTCATATATATATATTTGGGAGCCATCTGTGTAAAGGTGATAATTAGACCTGTGGGAGCTGATGTGATCATCAGGAAAGTGTAGGGAGGAGGAAGAAGGGGCAAATTCTGAGAAGTAAAGGTAAGACAGTTACTTAACCAAGAAAGAACACTACTATGTAAGTCAAGAGCTTGAGCTCCCCTCTTTTGGCTACACTATTGTTCAAGTCATGTTGTGATTTGCATCATGGATGAAGCAGTATATGGATGGGTAGGCTCAACTAACTACATGTATAGACTATTGAAAAATGATATTTTTATGACCATAAACTCCTTATATAAATAATTACTTAGGTTATTTTGGGGAGCCAGTAAATCAAATCAGTCAGCAAACAATTTATTTAGGTTCTGTGCTTTGCAATTCAATGTAATTTGATTCAATACAGCAATGTAATTCAATAGCTAGCCTAATAATTTAAGGGAAAAAATGTAACAGACCCTGAAGTCAAGGCACTGGTATTCTACTGGAGGGTTAGGACATGTACACAGATAAGTAAATTCAAAGTATATGCAAAGTAGTGAAGTTTTTGGAGGGAAGCACTGGCAAATGGGGACATCAGGTAAAATCTCATACAGGAATTTGGGACTTAAACTGAGTCTTGAAGCAAATTAGAGATTCCAAGGGATGGAAATGAAAAAGGAGAGCACTGAAGCTATGAGTGTGGCTGTGTGGGGGGGCAATCAATGTAAAGATGCAGAGGTGGGAGATAGATAACCATGAAGAAGGAAAAGTCTAGTTTAACTGGAACATATAAAGCACCAAAGTAGGTAACACAAAAAAATAGTTCAAGAAAGATCATTTGGAATCAGTTTGTAAAACACTATTTTAGTTTCTGAGTAATGGGGGTGAGAGAAAACTAGAAATAGTAGGCATATTTATAATAATAGAACATATTGAAGTGTTCATATCAGCTTGCTGCAATATTTGATTTCCTTGAAGATTCATTTTATAAGCTATCTTCTGCATGAAGCCTTTTCTGCTCTTCCCACATCTACAAGTTTCACCTTTCTAAATAATTAGATGCTTCTGGTACTAGAGTTAGGAAAATCTGAGTTAAAATCTAGCCTCAGATATTTCTTAGCTGTGTGACCTGGACAAGTTGCTTACCTTCTACCTGTTTCAGTTTCTTCATCTCTAAAATGGGTATAATAGCACCCACTTCCTTGGTTATTATGAGGCTAAAATGAGATAATATTTGTACAGCACTTTGAACATGTTAAAAGTTATATTTTTGTTGTTTAGTCACTGTCAGTCATGTCCAACTCTTTATGACCCCATTTGGGGTTTTCTTGGCAAAGATACTGGAATGGTTTGCCATTTTTTTCTCCAGCTTATTTTACAAATGAGGAAACTGAGGCTGAAACAGGGTTAAGTGACTTGCCTAGGGTCACACAATTAGTGACTGAGGTCATATGTGATTTCAGGTTTTCCTGACTCCCAGCTCATGACTCTATTTATTGTACCACATAACTGCTTACAGGTTATACAAACCTATGTTAATGCTAGCTATATTATATTCTTTGTATAGCTTTTAATATCCCTATAAATGAGCATGTTGTTTCCCTTATTAAAAATGTAAGCTGTTGAGCATAAGGACTGTTGTTTTTTTCTTTTGTCTTTGTATGCAGACAAAGTGCCTGGCACACAGCAAGTGTTTAATATATATTTATTGATTGCTGTGGGATTATTTGAAACACATATAAGGTGGAATGTAAACAAGTAAAAATTGAATCAAACATAAGATAGATTTTTGGAAATTGTCTAGGAAGAATATATTTTTTCTTACCATAAGAAATTTGCTTTCAAAATATTTCTTGCCATTTCTCTTTTGTGTTCCTACATAGACAATTGCTGGATGTTATTTCCGTCACTTTCCAAAAGCACAAGAGACCAAGAGATGACAGTACCACACTCTCAGCTTAGTGTCAGGCTCAGGGACTCTGAAAGCCTAGAAATTATGTCAAGGGAGGCAGCAAGAAGGAGGACACAAGGGAATTTTCACATCTTTGGTGGTACAATGGATAGAACACTAGACCTAGAGTTAAAAGTTTTGATTTGGATTTGAGTTTAAAATCTTAGGCACTTACTGTGTGATCCTGGGCAAGTCTCTTAATTTAATTGTTCCTGACTCAAATGTCACCAACATGCCACAGCTGTAGCCAGGCTGCCATCATTGGGAGAAAGCTGCTTAATATACCTTTCTGTCTTGCAAAGCAGGACCAGATCATAAAGAGATGTACATTATCATAACTTTGGGTTTAAACACATGTATTCCTTTTTTAAGCAGTACATACCAACAATAATAATTTGCTTGGGAATTAGAAGAAAGGAAACACCTTACTTCCTTTGTTGTAAGTTAAATTCCCTAAGTGTCAGAAAACTCATTAAAGATTACTTAGGACTTATGGGCCTTTTGTTCTGTTGTGTTTTTATGGTAACATTTTTGTTCGTGTCTTTCACTGCCAAAAGTAATCTATGTATAGAACAGTGAAGAAGAAGAAAATGTACTAAAGATTTTACTGTAGGTTTTATTCTTGAAAAAAAAAAAGAAACCAATATTTTTCCTTGGATGCCTGAGAGTGTGGAAAGGATGTCAAAGGAATAGAAAATCTAGTTTGGATGCTCCATTTTGAAGTTGAAATATGAGAGAGATTAGTGAAGTAGATATATAAGGACTCTGCCAAAGATAACCTTTTCAAAATCAATTTTATACATACATTTTTCTTTATAGTATAAAGTCTAGACTAAAAAGAGATCAAGAAGTGGGGAGTGAAACTCCATGGTACATAAGTATTAGGAAAATATTTCCGCAATGTTGACCTTTGATTGTAAAAATGAGCTTTGCTTATGAGTATGTAAATCTGAAATCCAGTTTTTTTTCCTTTATAAAACTGTCACAACAAATCCATTATCAGTTATAGGCAACTGGCTGGAAGGGAAGGGAGATTATGACAGTAGAAAGAATGTCAGAATTTCCTTACCCTAGTCCTCTTCCTTTTGCTGAAATAGAAATGAGATATCAGAATAGCACAACATATATGTCAATATATTTGAATTAGCTTGCACATCTTTGTGTAATATAGCTCTTAAGGCACAGTAATATGGGAGTAAAGTAGCTGGTCAGATACTGTTATTTCTTGAGAGGAAGTATCATACAATCAATCAACCTATTAGATTTTTAAAAGTGTAGATAGTACTTATGCTGTACCCTGAATAATGCGAGCAAGACCCAACTAACAATTTTAGAATGAACCTTTTATTAAACACCATGTTGGCTGATCAGGCCGCATGGCAGGCTGTGCAGGTACCACCCCAAGTCCCAGGTGCAGCAGCAGCAGCAGCAGCGATTGGTCAGTACACACCTTGAAACTCCCAAGCCTGACCCACAAGCCCACTTCTATGCAGGTGAGCTGACCGGGGAAGGGTGGAGACCAAGTGGGGGAGGGCAGAGCTGAACCGGCAGTCTGCTCACTTCCATGAGGTAGGGGGGTGGGGAAAACCAGGCACAACATTCCCCACTTCTTTTGTGCGTGTGTCAAACCCTTGACACCGCCAGGTGTTATACAGGTCAGTCAGTTATGTTCCCACGGGCTGGTAGTGGGGATCCATAGCAATGAGCAATTTAACAGTTAAGAGGGATTTCCTATAATCAAGGCCATAGTCACAAGGAAGAGGAGGGAGCCACATTTTTCCATCGGTCCTCTAGTTGAATTTCTCCAGGAAAGAAGCTGTCCCAATAGAGGTCAGGTCTGGATTCTTGGGAAATCTGTCTGCATCTGATATCCTCCTTTTTTCAGATTCCAAGGCTCAGGGGGTAATCTTTACAGTTCAAATGTACAATACAAGGGCTCCCAGAAACACAATTTTACATATAAAGGTCCAGTTTTCTAGCCATGCAAGACTAAGTTCAAACAAATAGTTTGGTTTTCTTAGCCACACAGGGCTAGGCTCAATCAATACAATGAGATTTTTCTCACAATTTTACAAAATGACATGGTTACATTAAGTCAGGTACACAAGTACATGTCACCAAGATAACCAAGAAAACTTACATACAAACTATACAAGAATCATAAATAACATACAATTCCTTATATCCCGGTGACCTATTTCATTTAAACAACACTTTTAAATCCCAGATGCCTCATGCAGTTAAAGAATTTAAAAAGGAATTTTGCTTCTCCAGTTCAGATCTAGAGGTGATCAGATAATTTTGACCTAATACAAATTAGTATAATTATTTAAGATTAGTTCCATATTTTGAAACTACAGAGAATTTTTGGCTTATTTATTCTTTGTTATTTTTACCTTTCCTAAATCCTGTACCTGGTATAGGAATCTTTTAAAATACAAAAAAAACTTTTAAAAACTTGATTTCATCTGTCCTTTGTAAAATTATCAGACAGATGCATTAACAAAGGAACATTAGCTTCACCATCACTACTATCTTATCCAATCCTTGTGCTAAAATCCAAACCTTTGATCTTATTCCCAAACATGCTCAAAGCATGAATTCACATAATAGAAAATTTTAAAGCCAATTTTATACATCTATATTTAATCCTAGGTGTCATCTAATCTGATTCTGTTGCTCTCCTCAAACTTCACTATCCTGGTCAACTAGGCATCTATTTCATGACATTTTGCCTTATTACTAATCATCTCCTTCTTTGAAGGCTGTTATCTCAATATTTATTCATTTATTTGGCCCTGAATATTGCTTCTCAGTGAATTTGCTATTTAATAAAAAGAGGGACAATGTCATAAACCTTGCCAGAAGGAGAACTTCCTTAGCCTTGTTTGATTCCAGGGATGAGTCATCTCCGCTAGTCATTCAGATAGCAACCAGGTGCTGAAAGCAAGGCTTAGGCATAAATAGGTGGGAGGTTTCCTTTTCAGAAAGAAAACACACAATTGGGAAATAAAGTCAGAGAGATCCCACCTGGGCAGTGTCTGAGGTTGTCCCCAAACTTTTGCAAGCACAGACATCCACCTTGAACAGTTCGAAGCCTGCAGCCTCTGCCATCTCATTATCGGCTTCAATGACGACTCCTGTAATCAAGGTTTAGATAAATAGTAAAATTTACAGTCCCCCAAATTATTAAATAGCAAATAAATATGTACAAACAGATCAATCAGACAAGCCTTCAACTGTCCAACCATTACATCCATACCTAGTCAGTTACCAGAGAGGGAAGTGTCAATATCTGCATTTTTCAAAGCCAGGGGGCTCAATGACTGCCTAGAGTCTCATCTGGTCAAATCAAACAACACTTATCAAAGTGAGCCCCAAAGCAAATTCTCACATCAGGGATTATATAGCCTTCTCCTGGCTCAGAGAATGTAACTACCCTCTTGACCCACTGCCCAATCAAAAAGTATCTCCTGAAAAACAAGCCTCCTGACACAGGCTCTAGCTGCACTTAAGGCTATCCAAGGGCTTAGGGGCAGGGAAGATCTTAAATTTACATTCCCTTTATACATATTCAGATATAGATAGCAATATTTTATACAAAGGAAACAAGGACTTGTGCTACCAATGGATAGTACCACTTGTTTTGCAATTTACAAGTTTAGAGAGTTTCCTAGTATACTAGATTGAGTAATTTTTCCAGAGTGAACATAACTGGTGGTCTTATAATAGTTGTACCCCAAATATCAAGGGATCCTTTAGGCCACTCCTAAAAATAGCATTTCTATTTCCATAAAATCTGTATATTGAGGGATTTTTCCTAGTTATCTTAAAATTATAGGATTATGGGATTAGGTTTGTAAGGCTGTAAGAGACCTCAGAGGCCATCTAGTCTATCCCTCTCATTTATAGATAAAGAAACTGAGGTACTCCATTCTTTATATTAAATAAGTTAATATATGTAAAGTGATTTGTAAAATTTTAAGTGTTAACACATATTATTTATATTATTGTTTATTAATCACAGCTGTCAAAATAATCCTCCTAAGGACCAGGAGAGACAACCTTACTGTTCAGCAACCTTCATGGGCTTCCTAGGTACCACTATGGTAAAGAAGGATTTTTCATAGATCTAAATAACTGAATAATACTCTGCTAAAAGTGTGCTGGACTAGACATTTACTAAGAAATGGATGAAATTAAATATTTTGGAGATTTGATTTGCAAAAAAAAAAAGACATAAAATTTTGTCTAACAGATGGAACATTTAAAAGAGAAACAGCTGTTCATTGTCAACTAATTTTTCTTAACAAATATATGTTCCCAGACATTAAAACATTTTTCCAAGTCAAAGTATAAGGTTGGAAATAGATAATGGATCAACACACATCTGAATGTTCTCAAGAGATAAATGGTGCAGCTTCCTAATGCAATTAGTATATTTTTGCAGCATCCAGAAGGTATGAGAGAAGAAAAAATATTCATTAAGAGGCAAAGGACATATCCCAAAAGAATGACAATTATTTTCCATATCAATGTATGTTAGAAGGGATATTTTCTTAGGGATTTACAAACAGTTTTGAAATTGCCAGTGAGAATAAATGAAGACAAAATAAACAGATAAAATAAATTAATAAAATTAAATAATTATTCAATTTTAAAATTAATAATAATTAATAAATTAATAAAATAAAATTATAATTATAAAATATAATATACAATTTAAAAATAAAATTAAAATATTTATTAATAAATTAATAAAATTAAAATGTCAGTGATCTTCACTATTAAGATATTCTACTCTTCTTAAAGTGAAACCTCATGTGACTGGAACATGGTGGCTATTCCTAAGAGGTTATGATTTAAAATGGTTGGTGGAGAATGAAGAAGAAATGTTTTGAATTTTCACAGATCCTCAAATCCCTTGTTCTTTTAAACTATTGCCAACCTTACCCTGAAAAACTTCAGTCTTGCATTATTTCAATCATACAGTTCCCTAATTCCCATTCACATCCTTTTGACAGTGCCACCTCCACTTGGGAAGTAGAGCCCTACTTTAGCACAGAGTAAAAAGTTAAGAAATTGTCTGAAAAATGAGCAAACAGCAGAAAAAATTCTGACCATAGGAAGTTACTCTGGGTACAAGGAAGATCAAAACACACAGTCAGAAGACAACAGAGTCAAAATTCCTGTATCCAAAGCCTCCAAGAAAAATATGAATTGATCTCAGGCCATGGAGAAATTCAAAAAGGATTTTAGAAATCAAGTAACAGAGATAGAAGAAAAATTGGGAGGACAAATGAGAGTAATGCAAGAAATGCATGAAAAAAGCGTCAAAAGCCTTGTAGAGGCAACACAAAATGAAAAGAATGAAAAAATAGAAGGCAATGTGAAATATCTCATTGGAAAAGCAACAGACCTGGAAAATAGATCCAGGAGAGATAATTTAAAAATTATTGGACTACCTGAAAGCCAGAATAAAAAAAAAGGCTAGACATCTTTCAAGATAAGAAATTATCAAGGAAAAATGCTCTAATGTTCTAGAACCAGAGGATAAAAGAGAAATTGAAAGAATCCACTGATCACCCTCTCAAAGAGATCCTAGAATGAAAACTCTCAAGACTATTGTAGTCAAATTCCAAATCTCCCAGATCAAGGACAAAATGCTTCAAGCAGTTAAAAAGAAACAATTCAAATATTGTGGAACCACAGTCAGAATTACACAAGACTTAGCAGCTTCTACCTCAAAGGACTGGAGGACTTGGAATATGATATTCTAAAGGGCAAAAGAGCTAGGATTACAACTAGAGTCACCTACTCAGCAAAACTGAGTATAATCTTTCAGGGAGTCAAATTAACACTCAATAAAATAGAGGACTTTCAAGCATTCCTGATGGAAAGACCAGAGCTGAATAGTAAATTTGATTTTCAAATAAAACATGCAAGAGAAACTTAAAAAGGTAAGCAGGAAAGAAAAATCATAAGGGATTCAGTACAGGTAGGTTGTTTTTAAGTTGTTTCCCTACATAGGAAAATGATATTTATAACTCCTAAAAACTTTCTTATTATATAGGAAATTAGGAGTATATATAGATAGAAAGCAGAAATGTGAGTGAAATGGGATGATGGCATGATTATCTTTAAAAAACAAAATTAAAGAATGAGAAAGAAGAATGCACTGGGAGAGGGCAAAAGGGAAAGGTAGAATGGGATAAATTATCTGACATAAGCGGGGCCTGAAAGAGATTTGACAATGGAGGAAGTGGGGGAAATGGAGAAAGGAACACATGAACCTTTCTCTCATTGTAATTCATTCAAAGAAGAAATAATATACACACTCAGTTGGGTGAAGAAATTTTTCTTGTCATATAGGAAAGTAGGAAGGGAAGAGGATAAGAGAAGATTGAGGCTGGTAGAAGGGAAGACAATCTGGGGGAGTTAAAAGTAATAAGAAAAACACTATTGAGAATGGAGAGAGTAAAAAGAGAGAGTAAGACAAATGGGGAGAATAGGATGGAGGGAAATATATAGTTGATAACTATAGTATTAAAAAAATTTACATTGAGTTTCTCTGATAAAGACTCCATTTCTCAAACATATAGAAAACTAAGTCAAATTTACAGAAACAAGAACTATTCCCCAAATGATAAATGATCAAAAGATATGAATAGGCAGTTTCCAGAGAAATAAATAATCAAAGTTATCTATAGTCACATAAAATGCACTAAATCACTATTGATGAGAGAAATGAAAATTGAAACAACTCTGAGCTACTACCTCACACCAGTCAAATTGTTAAATATTACAGAAAAAAATGACAAATATTGGAGGGGTGTAGGAAAATTAAAATACTAATGTACTATCAGTGAAGTTCTGTACTGATTCAACCATTCTGGAGAACAATTTGGAATTATGTCCAAGAGACTATAAAACCATCCTTTGACCAAGCAAAACCACTACTAGATGTGTATCCCAAAGAGCAGATAAAAAGGAAAAGAATTTATGTATACAAAAATATTTATATCAGCTCTTTTAGTGGTGTCAAAGAATTGGAAATTGAGGGAATGTCTATCAGTTGGAGAGTGACTGCATAAGTTGTTATATATAATTGTGATGTAATATTATTGTGTTTCAAGAAGTGATGAGCAGGATGCTCTCAGAAAAAAAAAACATGAAAAGGCTTACATGAACTGATGCAAAGTGAAGTGAGCAGAACCAGGAGAATACTGTATATGGTAAGAGCAATATTGTATGATTATCTTCTATGAATAATCTATCCATTCTCAGTAATGCAATGATCCGAGACAATTCTGTAGGACTTATGATGGAAGGTGCTGCACATTTCCAGAGAAAGAACTGGGAGAGTCAAAATGCAGATCAGAGATGCTTCTCCCTTACTTTCTTTATCTTTCTTTCTTTCTTTCTTTCTTTCTTTCTTTCTTTCTTTCTTTCTTTCTTTCTTTCTTTCTTTCTTTCTTCCTTCCTTCCTTCCTTCCTTCCCTCCTTTCTTTCTTTCTTTCTTTCTTTCTTTCTTTCTTTCTTTCTTTCTTTCTCCTTCTTTCCTTTCCTTTTTTTTTTTTGGTCTGTATTTTCTTTCACAGAATGACTCACATGGAAATGTGTTTTGCATGACTACTCATGTATAATCTATGCCTAATTTCTTGTCTTAATGGTGGAGTAGGAATGGAGGGAGGAAATTTGGAACTTAAAATTTGAAAAAAAAGAGAATGTTAAATTTATTTTGATATGTAATTGAGAAAAAATAAAGTATTAAATAAGAAAAAATAAAAGATAAAGGGTAATAAGTGGTAGAGCAGATAAAAGAGGTCAGTGGTGAGAAATAAAATAGTTTTTAGAGAAGGGACAAGATTAAAAAGAGAGAAATAGGGGTGGCTAGGTGGTGCAGTGAGTAAGAGCGCCGGCCTCGGAGTTGGGATGACCTGAGATCAAATCCGGCCTCAGAAAATGAGCACCCACACACAAATAATGACTAGCCGTGTAACCTTGAGCAAGTTACTTAACCCCAATTGCTTTAAAAAAAAAAGAGAGAGAAAGAGGGAAAAGGACAAATGTAAGAAAATAAGATGGAGGGAAATGCACAGTTAGCAATCATAACTGTGAATGTGAATGGGATGAACTCACCCATAAAAAGGACATGGCTAACAGAATGGATTAGAAATCAGAATCCAAGAATAGGTTGTTTACAATAAACACACTTGAAGCAGAGACACACACAGAGTTAAAATAAGAGGCTGAAGCAGAATCTATTATGCTTTAGCTGAAGTAAAAAAGAAATGGGTAATCATCATGATTTCAGACAAAACAAAAGCAAAAATAGATATGATTTAAAAAAGATAAGCAGGGAAACTGCACCTTGCTAAAAAGAAACCATAGACAATGAATTAATATCAATACAAATGCGCATGTACGCACACACACACATACACACACACAAGCTGGCATAGTCTCCAAATTCTTAGAGGAAAAATTAAATGAATTACAGGGGTAAATAGTAAAATTATAGTAGTCAGGGACCTCAACTTTTACCTCTCAGATCTAGATAAACCAAATCATAAAAGAAATAAGAAAGAAGTCAAGGAGATAAAACTTTAGGAAAAAATGATATGATAGACTTTTGGAAAAAACTGAATGGAAATAGAAATATACCTTTTTCTCAACTGTACATGAAACCTTCCTTCACAAAAATTGAGCACATAAAACCTCATAAACAAATACAGAAAAGAAGAAACTTTAAATGTACCCTTTTCATCATAATACAAGAAAAATTACAACCAATAAAATTGTGGAAGTAGGGGCGGCTAGGTGGCGCAGTGAATAGAGCTCTGGCCCTGGAGTCAGAAGGACCTGAGTTCAGATCCGGCCTCAGACACTTAACCCACACAAATAAAAACCTAGCCGTGTAACCTTGGGCAAGTTACTTAACCCCAATTGCCCTAAAGGGGCGGCTAGGTGGCGCAGTGAGTAAGAGCACCGGCCTCGGAGTTTGGATGACCCGAGATCAGATCCGGCCTCAGAAAATGAGCACCCACGCATAAATAATGACTAGCCGTGTAACCTTGAGCAAGTTACTTAACCCCAATTGCTTTAAAAAAAAAAATTGTGGAAGCAGAGATTAAAAATTAATTGGAAACAAATAATCTAATCCAAAAGAACTAATAGGTCAAAGGACAAATCATAGGAGCAATCAAAAACTTCATTAAAGAGTATGATAACAATGAGATCACATACCAAAATTTGTGGGATGTAGTCAAAGCAGTACTGATGGGGGAAATGTATATCTCTAAATGCTTATGTCAATAAAATAGAAAAAAGATCAGAAAAATAAATTGAGCATGCAGTTACAAAAACTAGAAAAAAAACAAATTAAAGATCCCCAATTTAACACCATATGGTAAATCCTGAAAATCAAAGGAGAGGTTAATGAAGTTGGCACTAAGAAAAATGCAAATAAAACTAAAAGCTGGCTTTATTTTTATTTTATTTATTTTAGCTTTTTAAATTTTTAAATTTACTTTTAGTTTACAACATTCAGTTCCACAATCCCCAATCTCAAATTTTCTCCCCCTTTCTCTCCTCCCCCTTCCCCTCACCCATGGCAACATGCAATCAAATATAGGATCTACAAATACTTTCACATTAAACATTAATCGAGTTGTAAAGAAGGATTATAACCAATAGAGTGAACAGTGAGAAAGAAGAAGCAAAACAAAACAAAAAGAGAGAGACAGCAAGTAGTTTGCTTCAATCTGCATGCAGGCTCTGTAATTCTTTCTCTGGATGTGGATATCCCTTTCCATGATGAGTCTTTTGGAGTTGTCTTATAACCTTGCATTGCTGAGAGGAGACCAGTCTATCAAAGCTAGTTGTTGCACATATGATGTATCTGTAATTGTGTACAAAGTTCTACTGGTTCTGCTATTCTCACTGAGCATTAGTTTATATAAGTCTTTCCAGGTTATTATCAAGTCTGTCTGCTCCTCATTTCTTATAGCACAATAGTATTCCATTATATTAACAAATCACAACTTGTTTAGCCATTCCCCAATTGCTGGGCATCCCCTTGATTTCCAATTCTTCACCACTACAAAAAAGCTCCTATAAATATTTTTTCTACATATAGGTCCTTTTCCCACTTCTATGATCTCTTTGGGATACAGCCCTAGAAGAGGTATTGCTGGGTCACTTTTTATAGCCCTTTGGGCATAGCTCCAGAATGCTCTCCAGAATGGTTGAATCAGTTCACAATTCCACCAACAATGCATTATTTTTCTGGTAAAAACCCTCTCCAGCATTTATCATTTTTCTTATTTTGTCATCTTAGCCAATATGACCAGTGAGATGTGGTACCTCAGAGCTGTTTTGATTTGTATTTCTCTAAGTAATAGTATATGCTTATAGATATCTTTAATTTCTTCTTCTAAAAACTGTCTGTTCATATCTTTGAACATTTATCAACTGGGGAATGACTTGTATTTTTATAGATTTTACTCATTTCTCTATATATTTTAGAAATAATGCCTTTATCATTTTACAACCAGAGATGCTAGTTGTAAAAATTCTTTTTCAATTTTCACTTCCCTCTTAATGTTGGTTACATTGGCTTTATTTGTACAGAAACTTTTTAATTTTATGTAATAAAAATTATTGATTTTGCATTTCATAATGAACTGGTTTTATTAAAAAATGATAAAATGGATAAATTGTTAGTTGATTTTATTGAGAAAAAGAAAGAAAACTAAATAACCAACGTCAAAAACAAAAAGAGCAAATTTCATGTCAATCATCTCCACCAAAGAAGATTGAATTAAAGCAAGCATTAGGAGCTATTCTACCCAATTATATAGCAATAAATCTGAAAATCTAAGTTAAATGGATGAATATTTGCAAAACTAAACTTTATCTGATTAACTGAAAAGGAAATAGAGTGCTTGCATGATCCTATCTTAGAGAAAGAAATTGAACAAGCCATAAATGAGTGCCCTAAGAAAAAGTTTACCAGGACTAGATGAGTTCACAAGTGAATTTTACCAAATATTTTTTTTTCTTTTTGGAGGGCAACTGGGGTTAAATGACTTGCCCAAGGTCACACAGCTAGTTTTGTGTGTGTGTGTGTGTGTGTGTGTGTGTGTGTGTGTGTGTGTGTGTGTTGTGTCCAAGGCCAAATTTGAACTCAGGTCCTCCTGACTCCAGGGTGGGTGCTGTATTCATTGCACCACCTAGCTGCCCCAAACATTTAAAGAACAATTACTCCCAATATTCTAGAAATTATTTGAAAAAATATGTTAAAAAAAGGTGTCTGGGGCGGCTAGGTGGCGCAGTGAGTAGAGCGCCAGCCCTGGAGTCAGAAGGACCTGAGTTCGGATCTGGCCTCAGACACTTAACCCACACAAACAAAAACCTAGCCATGTGACCTTGGGCAAGTTACTTAACCCCAATTGCCCTAAAAGGGGTGGCTAGGTGGCACAGTGAGTAAGAGCGCTGGCCTCGGAGTTGGGATGACCTGAGATCAAATCCGGCCTCAGAAAATGAGCACCCACACATAAATAATGACTAGCCGTGTAACCTTGAGCAAGTTACTTAACCCCAATTGCTTAAAACAAAACAAAACAAAAAAAAAAGGTGTCCTATCAAATTCCTTTTATCACAACAAATAGGGTTTTGCTATCTAAACAAAAACAGAGAAAAAAAAAAACTATGGCCAATTTCCTTAAAAAATAACACTGCAGGTGTGACTAGGTGGCGTAGTAGAGTAGAGTGCCGGTCCTGGAGTCAGAAGGACCTGAGTTTGGATCCGGCCTCAGACACTTAACACACACAAACAAACAAAAAAAAAACCTAGCCATGTGACCTAGGGCAAGTCACTTAGGCCCAATTGCCCTCCAAAAAAAAAAAGAAAAAGAAAAAAAAGGCAAAAAAAAGTAACTGCAAAATTTTAAAATAAAATACTAGCAAGAAAATTACAGCAATAAATCCCAAAGGTCATACACTGGGACTAGGATTTATACCAGGGACCTGGGATTTATACCAGAGACCTGGGATTTATACCAGGAATTCAGGGCTGGTTCAATATTAGGAAAACCATCAGTATAATTACCATATCAATAACCAAAACAATAAAAATCATATGACTATTCTCAATAGATGCAGAAAAAAACCTTTGACAAAATACTATACCCGTTTCTATTAAAAACATTAGAAAGTGTAAGAATTAGAGACTTTCCTTAAAATGATAAATAGCATCTATCGAAAAACCACCAGCAAGCATTATCTGAAATGTGGATAACTTGAAGCCTTCTCAATAAGATCAGGGATTGATGAAGGATGTCCATTTTCACAAGTATAATTCAGTACTGTACTAGCTATGCTAGTTATAACAATAAGACAAGAAAAACTAACAGAAAAAAAACAAAATAGGCATTGAGGAAATAAAACTGTTACTCTTTGCAGATGATGTTATGGTACCTAGATGTAGGTATAGAACACTAGAGAATCAACTAAAAACTGTGTGAAACAATTAACACCTTCAGCAAAGTTACAGGATATAGAAGAAAACCACAGAAATTATTATCATTTCTTTATGCTAACGAACAATTTCCAGAAGGAAGAGATTGAAAGAGAATTCTATTTAAAATAACTGTAGATAATATAAAATACTTGACAGTCTACTGGCCAAGACAAACCCAGGGAAAAAGTGAACAAAAACTATAAAACACTTTCCACACAAATAGAGAGATTTCTAAACAACCGGAGAAATATTTTTTTAAACAAATGCTTTATTAACTTCTGTTTTACATCATTCATTTCTGCCAGATTTTGAGTTACAATCATTTTCCCCCCATTATTCCCCTACCCAACCTCCCAGAATAGTAGTCCCACAAGATATCACTTCCTCCAATCTGCTCTCTCCCATACCTTCTCCCCTACCCCCATCGACTTCTCCATTAGAGGAAGGTGAGTCTTTGTGTCCCAATGCCTGCACATCATATCTCCCTATTACAAGCAAAAGAGTATTTAATAATAGTATTTATATATATTTGAAACATTTAATGTTACGACCTCAAATTTCAGATCCATTTCCTTCCTCCCTTGTCACCCATTCCCTCTTGGGAAATAAGTAATTCAGTATATGTTGTACATGTCTAGCTATGCAAAACATTATCATAGTAGATATATTGTACAAGGCTGTTTATAATTCCCTCCCACTCATCCCACCTCCCACCTGGTCCATTCCCTACATGATCCTGTCCCTCTTCTATAGTGGGTACTTCCAACCACCCCTCCCCCCAAGGATGCCCTCCCATCCATCTTCCCTCCTCTCATCCCCCTTCCCCCTATTCTGCTGCAGGCTGAGATATCCCATTTAGCATGTATGTCATTCTCTCCCTGAACCAAATTCAATGAGAATGTGGTTTTGCCTTTTTAGCCTTCCTATTCTCCCCCTCCCTTGCAACCACTTCCCCTTGCTTCTTCTACATGGGATAGTTTACCCTACCCTGTCTCTCCCCATCTCCTCTTGCCACTTTCCTCTCTCACCTCATAATTTCATCCCTTGAGTATTCTCCCTTCCCAACAAATTCAACCTATGCCCTCTATCCATATATAACTGTAACCATATACACACATTCACATATGTATTCATAAGACCACACCCCTTTCTTCCATTATTTTCATAGTGAGAAAGATATCATCAGTCACAGTTATTGCTTTTCCATATAGGAATGTAAATAGTTCAACTTTGATAAGTTCCTTGTGATTTCTTTTCCCTGATTACCTTCTCAGGCATCTTTTGCTTCTTGTGTCTGGATGTCAAATTTTCTATTCAATTCTGGTTTTTTCCTCAAGAATGCTTGAAAGTCCTCTATTCCACTGAATGACCATATTTTCCCTGAAACAAAATACTCAGTTTTGCTGGGTAGGTGACCCTTGGGTTCATTCCCAGTTCTTTTGCCCTCTGGAATATCATATTCCATGCCCTTCGATCCCTCAGTGTAGAAGCTGCCAGGTCCTGGGCTATTCTGATTGTGTTTCCACAATATTGAAATTGTTTCTCCCTGGCCGCTTGGAGTATTTTCTCCTTGATCTGGGGATTCTGGAACCTGGCTATAATATTTCTGGGAGTTTTCTTTTTGGGATCTTTTTCAGGAGGTGATCTGTGGATTCTTTCAACCTCTATTTTGCCCTCTGGATCTAAAACATCAGGGCAGCTTTCCTTGAGAATTTCTTGAAGGGTGATTTTTAGGTTCTTTCCTTGATCATGGCTTTCAGGTAGTCCAATAATTTTTAAATTGTCTCTCCTGGATCTATTTTCCAGGTCAGTGGTTTTTCCCACAAGATATTTCACATTGCCTTCTAATCTTTCATTTGTTTGTATCTGCTTAACAGCATCTTGATTTCTCATAAAGTCATTAGCTTCCATTTGCTCCAGTCTAACTCTGAAGGAATGAATCTCCTCAGTGAACTTTGGAGATTCTTTTTCCATCTGGCAAATTCGACTTTTTAAGGCATTCTTCTCCTCATTGCCCTTTTGGGCCTCCTTTGCCATTTGAATTAGTCTATTTTTTAAGGAGTTGTTTTCCTCAGTCAGGCTGTTGAGCCTCATTTCATACTTTTCCTGCATCCTTCTCATTTCTCTTTCCAATTTTTCCTCCACTTCTCTTATTTGATTTTTAAAGTCCTTCTTAAGATCCTCTATGGCCTGCAACCTGCTCATGTTTTCCCCTGGGGCTTTTGGAGCAGGACTTCTGACCTCACAGTCCTTTTCCCGCTCTATGCCCCCAAAATAGGAGTCTAGGGTTGCATTTTTCTGTTTCCTTTGCCTTGGCATGTTTCCACTTAATTGCTTGACTTTGGGGCTTGTTGCCACACTATGGCTTTAAGGCCAGCTAGAGGAATTTTCGTCCCGAACGTGTGGGGGGCAACTTCCATTTCTGGCAAGCTGTAAACCCACCCATGACGTCCACCCTAGATCACAATCCAGATTCAGGTAAGTTAAAGCAAGAGCGATTACCCCCCAAGACTGATCGCTGGATCTCCCCACGATTTGCAGGCCGGGAGCAGGAGCTGCCTCTGAAAACTACAAAATGGCGTGTCTCCTCAGTGGCTTCTAGCCCCCAGGGGAGGGAGCTGACGCATTCTCTAAATACTGGTCCCAAAGTCCATAGGACACTAACCTCTTACTTTGTCCTAGGCATGTCTATGTTGATAATTCTGGAGTCGCCACAGCTCCTGGTGTTCTGGGGTTCCTCCAGCCGGCTGCTCGCCCTGCCGCCCTGGGGCTAAAACCTCGGCTCACTCAGACCTGGGCTCCGCTCTGCATGCTGCGCGATGCCGGCTGCCAGCTGCCAGACTGATGCACTGGTCCTTCCTACAGGGCTGCTGGGCTGCCCTCAGTGGGAGGTTAGCGTCTCTGTGTCGTTCTGTGGGTACTGGGGCTCCAGAAGTTGTTCAGAGTCCCCTTTTACATAGTTTGGGGGAAATCTGGGGGTAGAGTGGCTTGGACGAGCTGTTTCTACTCCGCCATTTTGGCTCCGCCCCTCAACTGGAGAAATATTAATTGTTCATGAGTAGGCCAAAGCAATATAATAAAAATGAAAAATCTACTAAGTTAATTTACTTATTCAGTGCCATTACAGTCAAAACAATATAGAATTATTTTATTGGACTAGAAAAAAAAACAAAATTCATCTGGAAGAACAAAAAAATCAAAAATATTAAGGTGGACAATGAAAAAATATAAAGAGAAGTTGCCTGATAATTTCAGATTTCAAATTATATTACAAAGTGATAATCATCAAAATAATCTGCTACTGGCTAAGAAACAGAGTGGAGCATCAGTGGAATAAATTAGATGCACAATATGTAGTAATAAATGACCATAGCAATCTAGTGTTTGAGAAACCCAAAGATCCAAGCTTTTGGGGCAAGAACTCACCATTTGACAAAAATTGCCAGGAAAAAAGATTCATGATGGAAAATGCTATTCATATCCAGAGAAAAAACTGTGGAGTCTGAATGCAGATAGAAGCTAACTATTTTCACTTTTTTTGTTGAGTTTTCTTTCTTGTGGCTTTCCCTTTTGTTCTGAGACTTCTTTCATAACATAACTAAGGTGGACCTATATTTAACATGATTGTACATGTATAACCTGTATCAGATTGCTTGCTGTCTTGGGGAGTGTAATGGAAATGCAAATTTAAAGATCTTCCCTGCCCCTAGCTTAAGTGCACCTGGAGCCTGTGGTGGGAGGCTTGTTTTTCAGGAAAGCCCATACCTTGATACTTTGTGATTGGGCAGTGGGTCCAGAAGGTTGTTACATTCTCTGAGCCAGGAGAAGGCTATATAAACCCTGAGGAGAGGCTTTGCTTTGGGGCTCACTTTGAGAAGTGTTGTGTGATTTGACCAGATGAGACTCTGGGAAGCCGTTGTTGAGAGCCCCCCGGCTTTGAAAACCCAGATGTTGATGCTTCCCTCTCTGGTAACTGTGATTTGGTATTGATATAATGGTTGGACAGTTTGGAAGCCTGTCTGTTTGATCTGTAAGTTCTGTAACTCTGAAGTTCGGGTGCTGACCTTTTTCCCCTGAACTAGGTAATGTGTGTTTGTTTGATTAAAGTAAGCTTGTTAACCCATTTTGAGTTGCTTTCCTTTTGAAAAGCAGATCTAAGAACCTGTGTTGGCAGTCACCCTGGGGATATTGGGGTGCTTGCCACTACAGGGAGGAGGGAGAAAGGGGAAGGAGGGGAAAAATTTGAAACTCAGAATCTTAAAAAAATGAATGTTGAAAGCTATCTTTACATGTAATGGGGAAAAATACTATTAAATGCAAAAAAAAATTGCTGGGAAACCTGGAAAGCAGTTTAACAGACATTAGGCATACGCCAACATCTTACAACGTATGCCAACATAAGGTCAAACTAGAAATATATATATAAAGGGTGATATCTTTAGTAAACTAGGGGAGCACAGAAAAATATACCAGTCACATTTATGGATAAGGAAAGAGTTCATGATCAAAGTAGAGATAGAGACTGCTATGTGAAGTAAAATAGATAATTTTGATTACATGAAATTAAAAACTTTTGTACAAATAAAACTAATATAATCAAAATTAGTAGGAAATTAGGGTAAAATTATATAGCAGATTTCTCTGATAAAGGCCTCATTTCTCAAGTATATAGTACATTGAGCCAATTTTATTTTAAAAAATAAGAAGTATGCTCCAATTGATAAATTGTCCAAGGATATAAGCTTGTAGTTTTCAGAAGAAATCAAAACCATCAATAGTCACATAAAAATGCTCTAAATCCCTACTGGTTATAGCAATTCAAGTTAAAAGAATTCTGAGTTGCCACCTTATGCTTTTCAGATTGTTTAGGATGACAGAAAAGGAAAGTCAGAACTGCTAGAAGAGATGTAGGAAAATTGGAGCACTGATGCATTGTTGTTGGAGTTGTGAACTAATCTAACCATTCTGGAGAACTTGGATAGAACTGAAGGTCTATCAAATTGTGCATACCTTTGAACCAGAAATACCACTAATAGGCCTATATCTGAAAAAAATCAAAGAAAAGGGAAAAGGACCTATTTGCACTGAAATACTTTTAACAGCTCTTTTTGTGTGGCAAAGAACAGGAAATTGAGGAGATGCCCATCAGTTGGGGAATAGCTGAACAAGTTGTGGTATATGCTTGTGGTGGGGTAATAATGTGCTATAAAAATGATGAGCAGCATGGTTTCAGACAAACCAGACTTACATGAGTTTATGTAAAGTGAAGTGAGAAGAACTTGGAGAATATTGCTCTCAGTAATAGCAGTATTGTAAGGATAAACAACTGTGAAAGATTTAATTACTCTAATCAAGACAATGATCCAAAATGATTCCAAAAATTCCTGGATAAAAATGATGTCTACTTCCAGAGAGAGAGAACTGATGAACTCTGAATATAGGTTAAAGAATACTTTTAAAAATCCTTCTTTCTTTCTTTCTTTCTTTCTTTCTTTCTTTCTTTCTTTCTTTCTTTCTTTCTTTCTTTCTTGGTATATGTTTTCTTTTGTGACAAGGCCAATATACACATGTTTTGTATGACTTCACATGTGTGACTGATATCATAATACCTGCTTTCTCAATGTTGGGGAGGGAGACAGGAGAGAGACTATTTGAAACTCACATTTTTTTTAAATTGTAAAAAAAATTACATGTCATTGGAAAAAAATTAATTATATATAAATACATATATGTCACAAAAGTTGTGGGGTAATACTTAAACATAGGTAGTAACTATGTGTAAAAATAGTTTATAGAGTACTGGGAATAATTCTTTTTAAAATGTTTGGTAAAATTCATTTGTAAATCCATTCGGTCCTACAGATTTTTTTTAAAGGACTCATTTATGGCTTGCTCAATTTCTTTCTCTAAAATAGGGTTATTTAAAAATTCTATTTCTCATCTTTTAATCTGATAGATTTGGTTTTTTATGAAAATTCATTAATTTCACTTGGTCACTTTTACTTGTAGATAATTGAGCAAATTAACCTCTTATAATTGCTTTAATTTCATCTTTATTTGTGGGATATTTATTCTTTTCAATCTTGATACTGGTAATTTGGTTTCCTTCTTTTTTTTTTTTAAACAAATGCTTTATTAACTTCTGGTTTACATCATTCATTTCCACCATATTTTGAGTTACAATTTTTCACCATTTTTTCTACCCACCACCCCAGAATAGCAGTCCCACTAGATATCCCCTCATCCAATCTGCTCTCACCCATATCTTCTCCCATACCCCCTTTAACTTTGCCATTAGGGCAAGGTGAATCTCTGAGCCCCAATGCCTGAACATCTTATCTCCCAATTACACGCAAAAGAGTATTAATAATAGTATTTATATACATTTTAAACATCTAATTTTAAGACTTCGAAATTCAGATCCACTCCCTTCCTCCCTTGTCACCCACTCCCCCTGGGAAGATAAGCAATTCAGTATGTGTTGTACATGTATAGCTATGCAAAACATTACCATAGTAGATATATTGTACAGGGCTGCTTATAATTCCCTCCCACCCATCCCACCCCCGACCTGGTCCATTCCCTACTTGATCCTGTCCCTCTTCTATAGTGGGTACTTCCAACCACCCCTCCCCCCAAGAATGCCCTCCTATCCATCATACCCCCTCTCATCCCCCTTCCCCCTATTCTGCTGCAGGTTGAGATATCCCATTTAGTATGTATGTCATTCTCTCCCTGAGCCAAATTCAATGAGAATGTGGTTTTGCCTTTTTGCCTTCCTATTCTTCCCCTCCCTTGCAGCCACTTCCCCTTGCTTCTTCTACATGAGATAGTTTACCCTACCCTGTCTCTCCCCATGTCCTCTTGCCATTTTCCTCTCTCTCATCTCATAATTTCAGCCCTTGAGTATCCTCCCTTCCCAACAAATTCAACCTATGTCCTCTATCCATGTATAACTGTAAACATATACACACACATTCACATATGTATTCATATGACCATACACCCTTCTTCCATTATTTTCATACTGAGAAAGGTTTCATCAGTCATAGTTATTGTTTTTCCATGTAGAAATATAAATAGGTCAACTTTGATAAGTTCCTTTTGATTTCTTTTCCCTGATTACCTTCTCAAGCATCTCTTGCTTCTTCTGTCTAAATGTCAAATTTTCTATTCAACTCTAGCTTTTTCCTCAAGAATGCTTGAAAGTCCTTCATTCTACTGAATGACCACATTTTCCCCTGAAAAAAAATACTCAGTTTTGCTGGGTAGGTGACCCTTGGTTCAGTCCCAGCTCTTTTGCCCTCTGGAATATCATATTTCATGCCCTTCCATCCCTCAGGGTAGAAGCTGCCAGGTCCTCGGCTATTCTGATTGTGTTTCCACAATATTGAAATTGTTTCTTCCTGGCTGCTTGGAGTATTTTCTCCTTGTTCTGGGGATTCTGGAACCTGGCTATAATATTCCTGGAATTTTTTTGGGGGGGGATATTTTTCAGGAGGTGATTGGTGGATTCTTTCAACCTCTATTTTCCCCTCTGGGTCTAAAACATCAGGGCAATTTTCCTTGAGAATTTCTTGAAGGGTGATTTCTAGGTTCTTTCTTTGATCATGGCTTTCAGGTAGTCCAATGATTTTAAAATTATCTCTCCTGGATCTATTTTCCAGGTCAGTGGTTTTTCCCATGAGATATTTCACATTGCCTTCTATTCTTTCATTCGTTTAGATCTGCTCAACAGTATCTTGATTTCTCATAAAGTCATTAGCTTTCATTTGCTCCAGTCTAACTCTGAAGGAATGAATCTCCTCAGTGAACTTTTGAGATTCTTTTTCCATCTGGCAAATTTGTCTTTTTAAGGCATTCTTCTCTTCATTGCTGTTTTGGGCTTCCTTTGCCATTTGAGTTAGTCTTTTTTTTTTTTTTAAAGCAATTGGGGTTAAGTAACTTGCTCAAGGTTACACGGCTAGTCATTATTTATGTGTGGGTGCTCATTTTCTGAGGCTGGATTTGATCTCGGGTCATCCCAACTCCGAGGCCGGTGCTCTTACTCACTGCGCCACCTAGCCGCCCCTTTTAGGGCAATTGGGGTTAAATAACTTGCCCAAGGTCACACGGCTAGGTTTTTATTTGTGTGGGTTAAGTGTCTGAGGCCAGATCTGAACTCAGGTCCTTCTGACTCCAGGGCCAGAGCTCTACTCACTGTGCCACCTAGCCGCCCCTTAGTCTATTTTTTAAAGTGTTGTTTTCCTCAGTCAGGCTGTTGACCCTCATTTCATACTTTTCCTGCATCCTCATTTCTCTTCCCAATTTTTCCTCCACTTGTCTTATTTGATTTTTAAAGTCCTTCTTAGGTTCCTCTATGGCCTGTAACCCGCTCATATTTTCCTTTGGGGCTTTTGGAGCAGGATTTCTGACCTCACAGTCCTCCTCCTGTTCTATGCTTCAATCCTCTTTGCCCCCAAAATAGGAATCTAATGTTGCATTTTTCTGTTTAATTTGTTTCCTTTGCCTTGGCATGTTGACACTTAATTACTTGACTTTTGGGCTTGTTGCCACAGTATGACTCTGCCACCAGACAGGGGAGCTTCCATCCTGAACATGTGGGGGGACAACTTCCATTTCTGGCAAGCTGGATACCCACCCCACGACCTCCCCCCCAGACCACAATCCAGATCCAGGGAGGTTAAAACAAGAGCGATTACCCCCCAAGACTGATTGCTGGGTCTCCCTACAGTTCGTAGGCCAGGAGCTGGAGCTGCCACTGAAAACTACAAAATGGTGTGTCTCCTCAGTGGCTTCTAGCCCCCAGGGGAGGAAACTCACGTGTTCCCCAAATACTTGTCCCAAAGTCCATAGGGCTCTAACCTCTCACTTTGCCCTAGGCCTATCTATGTTGATAATTCTGGAATTGCCATAGCAGCTGGTTTTTTGTGGTCCCTCCAGCCGGCTGCTGGCCCAGCTGCCCTGGGGCTAAAACTGTGACTCAGGTGGACCTGGGCTCAGCTCTCTGCACTCTGCAAGGTGTGCTGTCGGCTCCTAGAGCACTGTACTGGTCCTTCCTGCAGGGCTGCTGGGCTGTCCTCAGCGGGAGGTTAACTTCTCTATGTTGTTCTGTGGGTACTGGGGCTCCAGAAGTTGTTCAGGTTCCCCTTTTACATTGTTTGGAAATGCTGTGGGGCAGAGCACCTTGGAAGTGCTGTTTCTACTCCTCCATCTTGGCTCCACCCTGGTTTCCTTCTTTCATCTTTTTTTTTTAATAAAAATAACCAATGGTTTATTTTATTGGTTTTTTTTTTCTTGTTGTTGTTGTTAAAACCAGCATGTCATTTTATTTATTAGTTCAATTTTCCTTTTTCTACTTTCAGTTTTGTTCATCTCTTCTTTGATTTTCAAGATTTCCATTTTGGTGTTTAAGTGGAGAGTTCTAATTCATTCTTTTTCCAAAATTTTTAGTTGCATGCCTAATTAATTTATCTACACTTTCTCTCTTTTATTGATGTACACCTTCAGATATACAAATTTTCTCCTGAGTATTGCTTTGGCTGCATCTCAAAAATTTTGTTATGTTGTCACATTTTTGTTATTCTCTTTAATGAAGTTATTGACTTCTATTATTATTTGTTCTTTGACATATTCATTCTTTAGATTCATTTGGATTATTTAGTTTCCAATTAGTTTTTAATCTATCATTCCACAACCCTTTATTGAATATTATTTTTATTTTATTTTGGTGAAAAGCGTATATTTTATATTTCTTCTTTTCTGCATTTGTTTGTGAGGTTTTAATGCCCTAATTCATGGTCAAATTTTATGAAGGTGCCATGTATAGCTGACACAAAGTTATGTTCTATTCTATTCCTACTCAATTCCAGAAATTTATCATTTCTACATTCTTAAAGATTCTACTTATCTCCTTAATTTCTTTCTTATTTATTTTATGGTTAGAGTTATCTAGTTCTGAGAGGCAAAAATTGAGTATTTACCTATTTCCTCCCATAATTCATTTAACTTTTCCTTTAAAAATGTGAGTGCTGAGAGGATTCTGGAAAGATAGTGGAGTAGATTCTGGAAAGATAGTGGAGGTCAGAAAATTCCAAGCTCTTAAGACCTTTCCCCACAAAAGAGTTAAAATAGCACCTTAGGGTGAAGGAAGTGTGGGTGGAGATAAACAAAAACAAATCCACATCAAAAAAAAAAAATCCCAGGATGAGGTTTGTTCCCAGTGAAAAGTAAAGACCTTCAGGATAGGTTCCATTTTAACAGCAAGGCCTAGCCTCTTAAATAACAAAAGGCAAGCCCTGGGGCTAGTTGGTTTGAGAAGCTGCCTTGGCCCCAGCCATAAGAACTTTTATCCCTGGGATAAAGAGGGGAGTTGGGAGTTTGTGCCCCGGGAAGACTGAGGAAACTTTGGTTGACAAGGAACAAAAGACCCAGCTGCGCTGAGAAGAGTGAAGGGGTTAGAAGGAACCAGCACATGCCCAGTAACTGAAGAAGCAGTGGGGCAGAAAACCTCTGGCTGTGGACACTTACAGGAGACTGGAGGTTTGGCTTTTGTTTTAGGCTAAAGGGAAGGACTGAAGATCTGGTGTAAGAAGAACCATTCCCCATACCCCAGGGTTAGAGGTGACTACAAATAACTAAGCGATATATCAACACACCCACACACAAATGCACAGGCAAAGGAAAAAGAATCCAAATATAGAAACCTATTATGGGAATAGAGATGACTGGGGTTCATCTTCACAGGAGGAAATTGAAGTAAAGAAACCCCCAAAAATTAATGTTAAATGGTCACCTCCCCAAAAAGAATTTATAGAAGATCTTAAAAAAGGCTTTAAAAATCAAATGACAGGGGCGGCTAGGTGGCGCAGTGAATAGAGCGCCGGCCCTGGAATCAGAAGGACCTGAGTTCGGAGACGGCCTCCGACACTTAATCTGCACAAACAAAAACCTAGCCGTGTAACCTTGGGCAAGTTACTTAACCCCAATTGCCCTAAAGGGGCGGCTAGGTGGCGCAGTGAGTAAGAGCGCCGGCCTCGGAGTTTGGATGACCCGAGATCAGATCCGACCTCTGAAAATGAGCACCCACGCATAAATCAAATGACTAGCCGTGTAACCTTGAGCAAGTTACTTAACCCCAATTGCTTAAAAAAAAAAAAAAATCAAATGACAGAGATGGAGGAAAAACTAAAAAAGAAAATAAGAATAATACAAGAAAAACAAGAAGGGTATGAAAAGAAAGTCAACTAACTAGAAAAGGAGATTCAGAATCTTAAGGAAGAAAATGACACCTTGAAAATTAGAACTGGTCAATGTGAAACCTGTGAAATTATAAGAGATCAGGAAATGATTAAACAAAATATGAATAATGAAAAAATAGAAGAGAAAGGGAAGCATCTTACAAGAAAAACAACAGATTTGGAGAACAGATCAAGAAGAAAAAATACAAAAATAATTGGACTAACTGAAAGTTACAATACAAAAAAAGAATCTTGATACAATGGAAAATTGTCCTGAAGCATTAAAACAAGGAGGAAAAATAGAATTAGAAAAAATCCATTGACTACCACTTAAAAGAGATCCTATGAGGAAAACTCATAGGAATATCATAGTCAAATTCCAAAATCCGCAGCTCAAGGAAAAATTATTAAAAGCATCAAGATTAAAACAGTTTAGATATGATGATGCCACAATTAGAATTACACAAGACTTAGCAGCAGAAACTTTAAAGGACCATAGGTCTTGGAATACAACATATTGAAGAGCAATAGAACTGGGGCTCAAGTAAAACATATCATACCTTACAAAGTTAACTTTTATCTTGAATGAAACAACAGGAACATTTGATAAACTTTCAGATTTTCAAGACTTTGTTAAAAAAACACCTAAACTTATTAGACAGTTCAACATACAAGAACCAATATAAATATAAGGTACTTAACAAAGCCTGATTAGAAGAGATCCACAAGGATAGACTGTTTATTTTGTGTGTGTGTGTGTGTGTGTGTGTGTGTGTAATTTATGTCTACAATTCTTATTAATAAATTGGGGAGAACCTAGGCATGATATGAATTTAAGAAGTAAAACCATTTAGGGACAGCTAAAAAGAGTAATTATTTTATATAAATGAGGTGTAAGAGGAAGAATTGATACATAGGAATTAGATGGGGACAAGGGCTGATAGTACTGGTAACCTACTTTCATTTGGGAATGGGTATAAGAGGAAACAATACATATTTTTAGAAGAGTATAGAAGTCTTCTAAATTCAGAAGAAATAAAATGGTAGGGGCATAGGGATGGGGGAGAAGACAAGGGAGGAATCTTTAGAGGGGAGGGTGAGAGAATAGGTAAATAGAGATATAGAAGGGTGTTTAGAATTTATGGGAATGGGAGGATAGGGGAGGGATCCTTGGAGGGGGGTAGCCAAGTCATAGGAGAGCAAGGGAGTGGGTAAAAACAAAGTAGAGGAGGCAGGAGGGATAGAAAACAAGAGATATGCATATACATAAAAACAAAGATCAGGAGTAGAATAGGTTTGGGAAACTATATATCTTTGTGTATATATATACACACATATACATATATATGTATATGTGTGTATGTGTGTATATATGTATATATATATATATATATATATATATATATATATGTATATATAGTTATGGAGAAACATATTTAAACTTTATTGTGGCCTTTGGGGTGGGGTTGGGGGACAGGGTAAAAGAACAAAGTAAAAAAGTGAATAGCAGAGAACAAAAGAAAACTCACAAGGAAGCAAAGAAAAGATGGATAATTCTCACCACAATAAGTACTGTGTATCATAAAGGCTTTCTTGAAATGAAAATTTATTGTTACATATTTTGAATCCTTTCATGTTCTGCTATGCTTTTATTAAATTCTGCTATTCTGCTCTGTTTTTGTTAAAAACAAATGTGAATGGGGGGGCGGAGCCAAGATGGCGGAGTAGAAACAGCTCTTCCAAGCCACTCTGCCCCCAGATTCCCCCCAAACTATGTAAAAGGGGACTCTGAACAACTTCTGGAGCCCCAGCACCCACAGAACGACACAGAGAAGCTAACCTCCTGCTGAGGACAGCCCAGCAGCCCTGCAGGAAGGACCAGTGCAGTGGTCTGGGACCTGGCAGCCTGCAGTGTGCAGAGCGCAGGAGCCGAGCCGAGCCGAGCCCAGGTCCGTGTGAGCCGAGGTTTTAGCCCCAGGGCGGCAGGGCCAGCAGCCAGCTGGAGGAACCCCAGAACACCAGGAGCTGTGGCGATTCCAGAATTATCAACATAGACATGCCTAGGACAAAGTAAGAGGTTGGTGTCCTATGGACTTTGGGACTGATATTTAGGAAAGGCGTCGGCTCCCTTCCCTGGGGGCTAGAAGCCGCTGAGGAGACATGCTATTTTGCAGTTTTCAGAGGTGGCTCCAGCTCCCGGCCTCCAAATCGTAGGGAGATCCAGCAATCAGTCTTGGGGGGTAATCACTCTTGCTTTAACCTCCCTGGATCTGGATTGTGATCTGGGGTGGAAGTCCTGGGTGGGTTTACATCTTGCCAGAAACGGAAGTTGCCCCCCACACGTTCGGGACGAAAATTCCTCTAGCTGGCCTTAAAGCCATAGTGTGGCAACAAGCCCAAAAGTCAAGCAATTAAGTGGCAACATGCCAAGGCAAAGGAAACAGAAAATTGCAACCCTAGACTCCTATTTTGGGAGCATAGAGCAGGAAAAGGACTGTGAGGTCAGAAGTCCTGCTCCAAAAGCCCCAGGGGAAACCATGAGCGGGTTACAGGCCATAGAGGACCTTAAGAAGGACTTTAAAAATCAAATAAGAGAAGTGGAGGAAAAATTGGAAAGAGAAATGAGAAGGATGCAGGAAAAGTATGAAATGAGGGTCAACAGCCTGACTGAGGAAAACAACACCTTAAAAAATAGACTAACTCAAATGGCAAAGGAGGCCCAAAAGGGCAATGAGGAGAAGAATGCCTTCAAAAGTCGAATTTGCCAGATGGAAAAAGAATCTCAAAAGTTCACTGAGGAGATTCATTCCTTCAGAGTTAGACTGGAGCAAATGGAAGCTAGTGACTTTATGAGAAATCAAGATGCTGTTAAGCAGATCCAAACAAACGAAAGATTAGAAGGCAATGTGAAATATCTCATGGGAAAAACCACTGACCTGGAAAATAGATCCAGGAGAGACAATTTAAAAATTATTGGACTACCTGAAAGCCATGATCAAAGAAAGAACCTAGAAATCACCCTTCAAGAAATTCTCAAGGAAAACTGCCCTGATGTTTTAGATCCAGAGGGCAAAATAGAGGTTGAAAGAATCCACCGATCACCTCCTGAAAAAGATCCCAAAAAGAAAACTCCCAGAAATATTATAGCCAGGTTCCAGAATCCCCAGATCAAGGAGAAAATACTCCAAGCAGCCAGGAAGAAACAATTTCAATATTGTGGAAACACAATCAGAATAGCACAGGACCTGGCAGCTTCTACACTGAGGGATTGAAGGGCATGAAATATGATATTCCAGAGGGCAAAAGAACTGGGAATGAACCCAAGGGTCACCTACCCAGCAAAACTGAGTATTTTGTTTCAGGGGAAAATATGGTCATTCAGTGGAATAGCATTCTTGAGGAAAAAACCAGAGTTGAATAGAAAATTTGACATCCAGACACAAGAAGGAAGAGATGCCTGAGAAGGTAATCAGGGAAAAGAAATCAAAAAGAACTTATCAAAGTTGAACTATTTACATTCCTATATGGAAAATCAATAACTGTGACTGATGATATCTTTCTCATTATGAAAATAATGGAAGAAGGGTGTGTGGTCATATGAATACATATGTGAATGTGTCTATATGGTTACAGTTATATATGGATAGAGGGCATAGGTTGAATTTGTTGGGAAGGGAGAATACTCAAGGGATGAAATTATGAGGTGAGAGAGGAAAGTAACAAGAGGAGATGGGGAGAGATAGAGTAGGGTAAACTATCCCATGTAGAAGAAGCAAGGGGAAGTGGTTGCAAAGGAGGGGGAGAATAAGGAAGGCTAAAAAGGCAAAACCACATTCACATTGAATTTGGTTCAGGGAGAAAATGACATACATACTAAATGGGATATCTCAGCCTGCAGCAGGATAGGGGGAAGGGGGATGTGTGGAGGAGGGATGATGGATGAGAGGGCATCCTTGGGGTGAGGGGAGGTTGGAAGTACCCACTATAGAAGAGGGACAGGAACATGTAGGGAATGGACCAGGTGGGGGATGGGATGAGTGGGAGGGAATTATAAGCAGCCTTGTACAATATATCTACTATGATAATGTTTTGCATAGCTAGACATGTACAACATATACTGAATTACTTATCTCCCAAGAGCGAATGGGTGGCAAGGGAGGAAGGAAATGGATCTGAAATTCGAGGTCATAACATTAAATTTTCCAAATATATATAAATACTATTATTAATACTCTTTTGCTTGTAATAGGGAGATAAGATGTGCAGGCATTGGGACACAAAAATTCACCTTCCTCTACTGGAAAAGTCGATGGGGTTATGGGAGAAGGTATGGGAGAGAGCAGATTGGAGGAAGTGATATCTTGTGGGACTACTATTCTGGGAGGTTGGGTAGGGGAATAACGGGGGGGAAGTGATTGTAACTCAAAGTCTCGCAGAAATGAATGATGTAAAACAGAAGTTAATAAAGCATTTGTTTAAAAAAAAAACAAATGTGAATGCTGTGCCAGATTGTATATTTCCATTCATTATTGATTTTACTTCATTGTCTATAGTTCCTTTTAGCATGATATAGTTTCCATGCTTATCCCTTTAAAGTGGATCTATTGATGCTTTTGTTTTTTCTGAAATCACAATTACTTCTGCATTTTTTTACACTAGTCAAATACAATAGACCCTTATTTTAACTTTCTCCCTCTCTATTTCAAGTGTGTTTCTTATATATAGCATACTATTAGATTCTGGATTCTAATTGATTCTGTTCTCCACTCCCTTTTTAAAGGGTGAATTCATCCCATTAACATTCAATTATTATTCCTAACTCTCCTTTTTTCTTCTTTTTATCTTTCACTCTTTTTTACCCAGTCCTTTCTTTAAAATCTGTTTGCTTTTGACCACTTCCTTCTTATACCAGATCTGCCTATTTTCACCTACCTCTTTCTTTTATTCCCTTCCCCTTCTCCTTCTTTGTTGGATGAGATAGATTTACATGCTGAATTGAGTGAATTTGTGTGTATGTTTCCCTCTCTGAACAAATTTAGATGAGACTGAGGTTCAAACATTGCCTCTTTGCACCCCCCCCCATTTTTTCCAGCATAAAAGCTCTTGTGTATATGCTTCTTTTATATGAAATAATTTTCCCTGTCCTTTCTATGCCTTTGCCCTTCTACCAGAGCATCTCTCTCACCTATCCATTTTGGAAAAACATCCTAACATAATCACTCCTGCACCCTCTGTCTGTGTACAATCCTAACTATCCTAATAATGATAAAGTTCTTAGAAGTAAAGTCTCATTTCCCCATATAGAAGCATATATGGTTTAACCTTATTGAAGCACTTATAATTTCTCTTTCCTGTTTACCTTTTTATCCTTTTGAGTTTGGTATTTGAAATCATGTTTTCCATTTAGGTCTGATCTTTTCATCAAGAGAGCTTGAAATTGCTCTACATTATTAAATATCCATTTTTTCCCCTTGAAGGATTATATTCAATTTTACTGGGTAAATTATTTTGTGTTGTAATTCTAGCTCTTTTACTTTCTGGAATAACCTTTTTCTTATGTGGTAGCTGCTGACTCTTGTGTGATCCTTGTTGTGATATTTGAATGATTTCTTTCTGGCTACTTCAAATATTTTCTCTTTGAGCTCTGGAATTTGATGATAATATTCCTTGGAGTTTTCATTTTAGGATCTCTTTCAGGTTGTCATTGATGGATTCTTTCAATTTTTATTTTCCCTTCTGGTTTTAGGATATCTGTGCAGTTTTCTTTCATAATTTCTTTGAGTATCATGTCTATGTTCTTTCTTTGATCTTGACATTTAGGTTATCCAATAGCTCTTAAATTCTCTCTCTTTAATCTATTTTTTCAGCTCAGTTCTTTTGTCAATGAGATATTTCATGTTTTCTTATATTCCTTCTTTCTTTTGACATAGATAAATTGTTTCATGATGTCTCATGGAGTCATTATCTTTTACTTGCCCAATTCTAATTTTTTTTTCCTGTTCTCAAGAAACTTATATTCTACTAAAGAAACACAAAACATGTATTAATGACAGCAAATGTTGATATTGTACTTTAAAGTGTTTTAAACACTTTACATGTATTATTTTGTCTTCACAACAATCCACTGAGGTAGCCGCTATTATCTGCATAGATGGGAAAACTAAGAGTGAAAGAGGTTAAGTGACTTATTCAAAGTCCCATAGCTACTAAGTGCCTGATTCATATTCAGATCTTCCTGATTCCCCAGGTTTGTCTCCTAGAAAATACGGGATATACATCAAATAAATACAGAGTGATAGGATGGGGAAAGATGGGGAAAAGTCAAGAATGACCTCCTGAAGGAGGTGCCTCTTCACCTGAGCCTTGAAAAGCACTACAAGTTCTGAAAGCTGGAAGTGAGGAGAGAGAATGTTCCAGGGATGGGGGACACCTGGTCCCCAGGTGGCAAACCCCTTCTACCATATGCTGTGCCCATCACTGTTTCTGGGAGCCTGCCAGCACTCCTTTACTGGCCAGGGGTCAGCGCCACTCTTTCCCCTTCTGAAGTCTCATGAAGGGTCCTGATGACTGTGTTCTCTGTAGGGTGCGTTTCTATGAAGGCTCAGAGCTGGTGGCTGACTCAGGAGTGGCCATTGACACTACCATGCATGGTGGGAGACTGGGTGTCTTCTGCTTCTCTCAAGAGAACATCATCTGGTCCAACCTCAAATACCATGGCTGTGTGATCCTAGACAAGTCACTTACTCTGTGAGCTTCGTTCCTTCATCTGTAACATGGTGATAATATTCTTCTCAGGCATCTCTTACTTCTTGCGTCTAGATGTCAAATTTTCTATTCAATTCTGGTTTTTTCCTCAAGAATGCTTGAAAGTCCTCTATTCCCCTGAATGACCATATTTTCCCCTGAAACAAAATACTCAGTTTTGCTGGGTAGGTGACCCTTGGGTTCATTCCCAGTTCTTTGCCCTCTGGAATATCATATTCCATGCCCTTCGATCCCTCAGTGTAGAAGCTGCCAGGTCCTGGGCTATTCTGATTGTGTTTCCACAATATTGAAATTGTTTCTCCCTGGCCGCTTGTAGTATTTTCTCCTTGATCTGGGGATTCTGGAACCTGGCTATAATATTTCTGGGAGTTTTCTTTTTGGGATCTTTTTCAGGAGGTGATCTGTGGATTCTTTCAACCTCTATTTTGCCCTCTGGATCTAAAACATCAGGGCAGTTTTCCTTGAGAATTTCTTGAAGGGTGATTTCTAGGTTCTTTCTTTGATCATGGCTTTCAGGTAGTCCAATAATTTTTAAATTGTCTCTCCTGGATCTATTTTCCAGGTCAGTGGTTTTTCCCATGAGATATTTCACATTGCCTTCTAATCTTTCATTTGTTTGGATCTGCTTAACAGCATCTTGATTTCTCATAAAGTCATTAGCTACCATTTGCTCCAGTCTAACTCTGAAGGAATGAATCTCCTCAGTGAACTTTTGAGATTCTTTTTCCATCTGGCAAATTCGACTTTTTAAGGCATTCTTCTCCTCATTGCCCTTTTGGGCCTCCTTTGCCATTTGAGTTAGTCTATTTTTTAAGGTGTTGTTTTCCTCAGTCAGGCTGTTGACCCTCATTTCATACTTTTCCTGCATCCTTCTCATTTCTCTTTCCAATTTTTCCTCCACTTCTCTTATTTGATTTTAAAAGTCCTTCTTAAGGTCCTCTATGGCCTGCAACCCGCTCATGGTTTCCCCTGGGGCTTTTGGAGCAGGACTTCTGACCTCACAGTCCTTTTCCTGCTCTATGCCCCCAAATAGGAGTCTAGGGTTGCATTTTTCTGTTTCCTTTGCCTTGGCATGTTGCCACTTAATTGCTTGACTTTTGGGCTTGTTGCCACACTATGGCTTTAAGACCAGCTAGAGGAATTTTCGTCCCGAACGTGTGGGGGGCAACTTCCGTTTCTGGCAAGCTGTAAACCCACCCACAACTTCCACCCTAGATCACAATCCAGATCCAGGGAGGTTAAAGCAAGAGCGATTACCCCCCAAGACTGATCGCTGGATCTCCCCACGATTTGTAGGCTGGGAGCCGGAAATGCCTCTGAAAACTACAAAATGGCGTGTCTCCTCAGCGGCTTCTAGCCCCCAGGGGAGGGAGCTGACGCATTCCCCAAATACAGGTCCCAAAGTCCATAGGACACTAACCTCTTACTTTGTCCTAGGCAAGTCTATGTTGATAATTCTGGAGTCTCCACAGTTCCTGGTGTTCTGGGGTTCCTCCAGCTGGCTGCTGGCCCTGCCGCCTTGGGGCTAAAACCTCGGCTCACGTGGACCAGGGCTCGGCTCGGCTCGGCTCCTGCGCTCTGCGCGCTGCCGGCTCCCAGACCGCTGCGCTGGTCCTTCCTGCAGGGTGCTGGGCTGTCCTCAGCGGGAGGTTAGCTTCTCTGTGTCGTTCTGTTGGTGCTGGGGCTCCAGAAGTTGTTCAGAGTCCTTTTTTACATAGTTTGTGGAGAATCTCCCAATTCTAATTTTTAAGGAGCTATTATCTTCAGTGAGCTTTTGTACCTGTTTTTTCCATTTGGTCAATTCTGCTTTTTAAGGAATTTTTTTCTTTTTCTTTTTTGTTGTGTATATGTATGTATATGTGTTATATATATATATTATTTATACATGTATAAATTATATAATGTATATATTATTATGTGTGTATGTGTTATATATATATATATATATACACACACACACATATATTTACAAGATACTGTCCTATGTGCTGAGGATATAAAGAAAATTAAAAGACACCCTCTGCTCTAAAGGAGCTCAGGTCATAATGGGAGACATCATCTTTTAATTTTCACTTTATTTTATTTTGAGGAGTTGCAAATTTATTTATTTTTTTTTTTAGTTTGCAACATCATTTCCACAAGATTTTAAGTTACAAATTTTCTCCCCATCTCTCCCCTACCCCCACCCTAAGATAGCAAACATACTGAATACCCTTTCTCCCAATCTGTTCTCTCTCTTATATCCTTCCCCACCTCCCCCTTACTTTCTTGTGGGGCAAGATGGATTTCTATACCCCATTGTCTGTTTATCTTATTATCTGGTTGCATTTAAAAAATAATTTTTAACATTTGTTTTTAAAACTTTGAGTTCCAGATTCTTTCCCTTCTTCTCTCCTCAATCCCTCCCACTGGGAGCACAAGTAATTCAATATAGGCTGTGCATGTGTAGTTAACGCAAAACATTTTCATAGTAGTCATATTGTATTTCCCTATATTCCCTTCCTTCATATCCCCCCCATTTATTCTATTTTCTCCTTTGACCCTGTCCATTTTCAAAAGTGTTTGTTTCTAACTACCCTCTCCCCCAATTTGCCCTCCCTTCTATCATCACCCCTCTTAGCCCCTTCCCTCCTACTTTCCTGTAGGGTAAGATGCCCAACTGACTGTGCATGTTATTTTTTCCTTAAGCCAAATCCAGTGAGAGTAAGGTTAACTCATTCCCTTTCACCTTTCTGCTCTTCCCTTCCATTGTAACAGTTTTCTCTTGCCTCTATTATATGATATAATTTACCCCATTCTATCTCTCCCTTTCTCCTTTCAATATTTTCCTCTCTCACTGCTTAATTTTATTTTTTAGATATCATCCCTTTATATTCAACTCATCCTGTACCCTATGTATACATGAACACACATATACACCCTCTTATACATACATATATATGTACATATACATATATGCACACATATATTCCATTCAACTATCCTCATACTGAGAAAAGTCTTATGAGTGACAATGATTGTTTTAACATGTAGGAATCTAAATAGTTCAACTTTAATAAATACTTATGTTCTCTTTTTCCTGTTGCTTCTTGTATTTGAAAGTCAAATTTTCTGTTCAGCTCTAGTTTTTTCAACAAGAATGTTTGAAAGTCCTCTATTTCATTGAATGACCATATTTTCCCCTGAAGCATTATACTCAGTTTTGCTGGGTAGGTGATTCTTGGTTTTAATCTTGTCTCCTTTGACCTCTGGACCTCTTACCATATTCCAAGACCTTTGATCCCTTAATGTAGAATCTGTTAGATCTTGTGTTATCCAGATTGTGTTTCCATAATAGTCATATTGTTTCTTCCTAAATGCTTGTAATATTTTCTCCTCGACCTGGGAACTCTGGGATTTGGTTATAATATTCCTAGGAGTTTTCTTTTTGGGATCTTTTTCAAGAGGTAACTGGGTGAATTCTTTCAGTTTCTATTTTTCCCTCTGGTTCTAGAACATCAGGACAATGTTGCTTGATAATTTCTTGAAAGATGTTGTCTAGGATCTTTTTTTATCATTGCTTTCAGGTAGTCCAACAATTTTAAAATTATCTCTCCTGAATCTATTTTCCAGTCAGTAGTTTTTCCAATGAGATATTTCACATTGGGGCGGCTAGGTGGCACAGTGAGTAAGAGTGCCGGCCTCAGAGTTGGGATGACCTGAGATCGAATCCGGCCTCAGAAAATGAGCACCCACACACAAATAAAGACTAGCCGTGTAACCTTGAGCAAGTTACTTAAAACCCCAATTGCTTAAAAAAAAAAGAGAGAGAGATTTCACATTGCCTTCTCTTTTTTCATTCGTTTGGATCTGTTTTGGATCTTGGTTTCTCATAAAGTCATTAGCTTCCATTTGTTCCTTTCTAATTTTGAATAAATTATTCTCTTCAGTGAGTTTTTGAAATTCCATTTCCATGTGGCCAATTGGGTTTTTTAAGGCATTCTTCTCCTCATTGACTTTTTGGGCCTCTTTTGCTATTTGAGTTAGTCTATTTTTAAGGTGTTCTTTTCTTCAGTATTTTGGGGGGCATCATTCTCATTTCTCTTCCCAATTTTTCCTCCACTTATTTGATTTTCAAAAATCTTTCTTGAGCTCCTCTATGGCCTTTGACTAGCTTATATATTTCTTGGAAGCTTTTGATGCAGGAGTTTTGACTTTGTTGTCTTCTTCTGGTTCTATGTTTTGATCATCTTTGTCCACTAAGAACAATTCTATAGTTTGATTTTGTTTCCTCTGTTTGCTCACCTTGCCAGCCAATTACTTGATTTTTGAGCTCTTTGCCATGGTAGAACTCTGTTTCCATAGTTGAGAGAGCTATATCCCAAATTTCTGGGGTTTTCACAGCTGTTGTCAGGGGTTTTTGTAGGTACCTGCCTCAGAACTATGAGGGCTTTCTCTCTACAGCCTCAACAAGCTCTGCAGCCAGTGCTTTTCATCCCAGTACCACCACCCAAGACTACAACCCAGATCCAACCAGGTCAAACAAGAGTGATTACCCTCTGAATGGTTGCTTGGTTCCCCTACCCTCTGTAGGCCTTCTGCAGCCACCACTCTCTCTGCCACCCTGGGGGCAGGGGCTGGGCCACACTCTTCTCTCACCCAGTTCCAACAGAGTTCCCAACTGACCTTTTACTTTCTTTTTGGCATTTATGGGTTGAGAAGTCTAGAAACTGCCACAGCTGCTGGTGAACCAGTCCCCTGCTTTGGCCATTCTTTGCCATGAGTCTGGGTCGCACATCTCATGAGGGCCTGCACTCTGTTCCTGCTCTATCTGCTGATAGACCCCTTCTCTTGGCCTGCCAGGCAGTCTTAAGTGACAGATATTCTTCTCTCTATCACTTTGGGGTTCTGTAGCTCTAAAATTTTAGGGTCATTTTTTTACATGTATTGGAGGGGGTTGGAATGGGAGCTCAAGCAAATTCCTGCTTTTACTTTTCCATCCTGGTTCTGCCCCTGAGGTTTTTTTCTTCAGTGAAGTTTCATACTGCTTCTATCATTTGGCCAATTCTGTTTTCTTTTTAATTCTTCAATATTTTTGTGCCTGTTTAACTTAAGTTGTTGTTTTCTCATAATTCTCTTTTCTCACTCTCATTTTTTTACTCAAGTTTTCCTCTATTACTTTTATTTGATTTTGAAATTATTTTAAATTATCCAAACATTCTTGTTGGGCTTGTCAAATTTCACATTTCCCCCCCTCTGAGGCTTTGGTTGTAGCTCTTTTGACATCATTGCCTTCTGAATTTATATCATGATCTTTCTTGTCATCAGAGTAGTCTTTATGATCAGATTTTTTTCCCTCATTTTCCCATCATATTTCTTTTTTTCCCCCAAATGCTTTATTAAATTGTGGTTTATATCATTCATGTCTGCCAGATTTTGAGTTACAATTTTTCCCCATTTTTCCCTACCCCCCCACCCCAGAATAGCAGTCCCACAGGATATCCCCTCATCAAATCTGCTCTCTCCCATATCTTCTCCCATACCCCCTTTGACTTTTTCAGTAGGGTAAGGTGAATCTCTGTGCCCCAATGCCTGTATAACTTATTTCCCAATTATATGTAAAATAGCATTAATAATAGTATTTATATATTTTTACACATTTGATTTTAAAACTTTGAATTTCAGATTTATTCCCTTCCTCCCTTGTCACCCACTCTTACTGGGAAGATAAACAATTCAGTATATGTTGTGTATGTGTAGCTATGCAAAATTACCATAGCAGATATATTGTAAAAGACTGACTATATTTCCCTCCCTCTTATCCCACCTCCCACTTGGTCTATTCCCTACTTTGATCCTGTTCCTTTTCACAAGTGGGTGTTTCCAACTTCCCTCCCCCATCATATTTCTTTACTTTGAATTTTATGTTAAATTTGGGCTCTTTTCCCCTGCAGTGAGGAGGGGGCACTGTCTGAAGACTCAAGCTTTTCTGTACTGCCTTTTTCAGAGCTACTTCTGGAGATTTGGAAGTTTTTGATCCTTTCAAAGTGTTGTGATCTGGGGAAATGTTTGGTCACTGCTCTCCTAATCCTTATTCAGGAAGGGCACCTGCTTCCTTGGAACTTGAAGCAATACTCTTCTTCAGGGACCCCACTCCCTTGGGATCACAATTGATACTCTTTTTCAGGGTCCCAGATCTCTTTGTGGATGAAAGAGCCTTTCTCTGCCCTCAAACTGTGACCCAGATGTATGGATAGGAAAAGGAATTGCCAAACAGTGTCTAGTCCTATATCTATTGCTAGCACAGGGATCCCCTATAACCTCTTTCTGAGAGTTTTTAGATCCACTTATCATCTCTGGCTCAAGAGCTTCCAAAGATTTTGCAAAATTTGTTATCACCAACAAGTTTTTCCTTGGTTTTTCCTCCACTGGTCTTTCTTCCACACAGACTCTGTGCCAGTCTCTACCCCTATATCACAAATCTTTCCTTCTGACCTTTTAAGTTGTCTTTAGCTAGAAACATGTTTCACTATGATCTTTTGTTGCCTCTGTCACACTTGATTCAGTTCAAGGTGTTATTTTAATATTCTTTGGAGGGCAATGTTGGAGAACTTGGCTGAGTGCTTTCTCTGCTTTGCCATTTTGATTCAGACCCCTTCCTTGTTTCACATTTCACTGAAAAAAATAGTAGAGGCTATTTGCTGAGAATCCCCTTCTCTTTTCCCTTTCATAGCTCAGATTACTCAGATGCCTTCTGCTACTATTTGTTCCTTCACCCCCATCTTACATGATAACGTGGGTTATTATTGCCAAATCAAATCCCTTTACTTGCATGAGTGATCTTATGAACTCTTTTTCCCATAACAGTTTACCCCCTCTATCATTCCTACTCTCTCACTAATTTTCAGTCTCTTCTGGTCCACTGGCTTCTTCCCAAACACCTACAAACACACACATGTCTTCCCTATCCTTAGAAATATTAATTTTATCCATCTATCTTCACTAACTTTTGAACTATCTCTCATCCTTTTTGTATATAAACTCCTTAGAAAAGGCCATCTATAATTGTTTTTTCTACTTATTCTTTATAATTCTTACTGTCTTGCTCCCAAATCATCATCACCAGAAAGTGTTCTCTCTAAAATTATGAATGATCTTACAATCACCAAATTTAATGGCATTCTCCCAATTCTTATCCTTTTTTATTTCTCTTCAGTCTTTGACACTATCAAGCACTCTTTTCTACATATTATTTTTCTTTCTAGGTTTTATTGATACTACCCTTTCCTGCTTCTTTTCTTAATAGACTGATTGTTTCTTCTCAATATTTTGATGAATCTTCACCTAGGTCACCTTTGCTAAAGGTCAATGTCCTCCAAAGACTCTGTCCTAAGTCCTTCTCTCACTTTATTTTAATATTTTTTTGGTGATATGATCAGCACTCATGGATTCATTATCATCTTATTTCTCAGATCCATTTATGTAACGCTAACTTACAGACTTGCATCTTCATCTGCCTATTGAATATCTCAAACTGGATGTCCCATTCATATCTTAAACTGAATATGTCCAAAAGTAAATTCATTATCTTTTCCCCCAAATCCTCCCCTCCTCCCAACTTTCCTATTACTGTCAAGGGAACTAACTTTCTTCGTGTCCATCAACCTCACAACGAAGGTATTACCCTCAACTCCTAAGTCTCTCTCCTACACTTATATCAATTCTTTTGCCAAAGCTTGTCCATACTCTTCTTGCCGCTATTGTCCCCAACTTCCTATTACTTTGTATTATTATTGCATATACATTGTGTGTATGTGTTATTTCTCCCAAGAGAATATAATCTTCTTGAAGGCAGGAATATTTTGTTTATTTATCTCCATTGCCTAGCATATTGTTATTTTATAAATGTTTATTGATTGATTCATCCCTTTAAAAATTACTCTTTCCAGGTTTGTAAACAAAACCAACCATCAGAAAAAGCTGGAAAGGCAGAATTTTTCTGACATACATGATAGGGAATTATATGTTTATTGTCACTTTTGGGGGGGGCAGGGATAAGAGGAGCGATAACTTTCATTTTAGAGTTTCTATTTAGTAAGCCTAATAAAAACATCTGATAAAAAAATTTAGAGTTGGAAAGGACTTCAAAGATCATGGAATCCAAACCCTCCTTTCACAGATGAAATAACTAAGGTATAGGCGGGTCAAGTGATACTCAATATTATATAGTAACAAATAACAGAATTTGGATTTGAATCCAAGTCCTTTTAATCTAAATCTTATCTTCTTTCTGTTGTATCAGGTGTGTGTGTGTGTGTGTGTGTGTGTGTGTGTGTGTGTGTGTTTATAGAATTCAGCATATAAGTTTCAGTTTATATTTAGGAAAATCAAAATATGTTTATCTTAGGCTAAGTAGGGTGAGATGCAGAATTGTTGAATGCAAAAACTCCAACTTTGAAAAAAATTGCATTCAAAATCCAAGTGTTTTGGCTTTTGGGAATGATGAAAGATGATCTATAATCCACATAACTAAGAATTAAAGAAGAAATTTTATAGAAACTCATTCAATAGTGGGCTACTGACAGTGTAGGCAACTCTCATTCTCAAAGAAGTATTTGGAGTCAGAAAGACAGATTTGAATCCCACCTCAAAGATTTACTTCTTTGCTCTCAAGTCACCATTTCCTCATTGGCAAAAGAAGTGACAAATATAATAATTATATATAATATACATATGTATATATATACATGTGTATATGCATATGTGTATATATACATTTTATATACATATTTTATATATACATTATATAATGTATATGATATATTTATATATGTATACATTGTATATACATATATATAATCTTAGGGGCATGAGGATCAAATGAGATAATATATGTCAAGTTCTTCAGAAAACTGGTATGTTCTATAAATGCCTGATTAAGGGATGATGTTTCTCTTTAGTCTTTCAGAGATCCCCAGGATCTTTAAAAACAATTTTGTTGTTCTAGTTAAGAAATCTTCAAGGATTTTTCTTCTTTTCTGCAGCCAGAATGTAAAAATGGAGAAGAGAATGCAAAGGGATATTCCTCCATCATTATTATGTCACCCCCTACTTATCACTGTTATGGAGGCGCCTACAAAACGAGCAATAGCAAGAATAGCAAGGATAAGCCATTCTCCTCAGTGAAGGCTTAAAAAGAATTTATTTTTATAAAGCTACTGTTTGTGAGGTACTAACTCTATCTGGGTGTGAGGTCTTAGGGGAAGAATGAGTCATATAAAAATGCTGATTTTTCTTTCATGGTATTTAACAAAAGACTTTCTATTTTCTCAAAATTTTATGAGCCCCCAAATGCCTCATAAAAAGAATCAAGGAATTTCCTCTTTTAAAGTAAACATCATAATACCAATAATACCTTATATTTGTATTGAATTTTGCAACTTCCATATTTAAGTTTTCATTACCAAAGTCTTTGGATTTATTAAATGGTTCAATGTCAGAAATAGGTATCATTTTATTAGATGAAAAACTATTTTACTGTCTATTTTGCTGCTCTACCCTAAGGACCATTGGGCCTTTCCATCTGCCATGATGCTATTTTATCTTTATACTCCTATATTTTCTCTATATTTTCAGCAGTGTCTGTCTCACTTTTGTATCATAATCTGGAATTTTTTAGCACATGGTAAGCACTCAATTAGAGCCTTTTCATTCATTCATTCACCTATATTATTTCACCTGTATAATATTACATCATCCTTGTAATAGCTCTAGGCTAAAGAGAGCTCTCTTCCCCATTTTTGTCCCCAGTGCTTGGCCATTTTATGGCTGTGACAACTTAGAGGTTAATTTCTTTGCTCAAGGGACAGATTAGACTTAGGACCTAAGCATTTTGACTGCTAGACCTCTGCTCTTTCCATCATTATGTTCGAAGGGCTGTGGTATGTACAGAAAAATAGAAAGAAGTCCTTGCTTTCTGTTGTTCCAACACTGTGAAATTGGATAAAGGAAACATTGTATGTTGAAACATAGACCTGGTATTTTTGCTTAATGCTATTTGGCAAAAACAATTCTTGCAGTGAGGAATCCTGAGAGTATGCTGGAATATTAGCTGGAGGAGTAGCTGCCTAAGTAACTACTGCTAGGTTTCAAACATAAGCTTATTTATGGAGACAGCTAGAAAACTGCAAGGGGATACACTCCACACACATTCCCTCTAATGCACACCAACTTCACTATCCATTTGGATATGATGGTGGTGGAGCTGATGATTTCCAAAGAAGAAATCTACAAACTATTTCAAAAGCCATGAGTTTGAACAATTTAGGTACATAATAAATAGAAGCAAATGTATCTGGAAGCCTAGTGTTCAGTTAACCCAAAGACCCCTGCACCTGAGGTAATGACTCATTATACAGTAAAAACTGCTGGGTAAAACTGGAAAGCAGTCTGATGAAAACTAGGCATAGATCAGTACTTCACATCATAAGCTCCAAAGAGATTAGTGACTTAGATATAAAAAGGTAATAGCATAAACAATTTACAGGAGCAAGGAAGAAATATACTTTTGGATGTATGGGAAAGAGTTAATGACCAAGTGAAAGATCAAAAGAATCTTTAGAAGATAATGGCTCATCACTAGAGATACTGAGACCATGTGGTAAACAAGATCCAAACATGTGGCATATATGAGTGTTTTTCTTAACACTGAGAATTATATATAAGTAATTATATGTGACGACTGGGTAATTCACTCCCTACTAAAGTACATAACGAATTCTCCAAATTTCTTATTCTAATATTTAAATTTAAGGGGGTGGAGCCAAGGTGGCAGAGTAGAAACAGCATGCCCAAGGCACTCTCCACCCAGATCACCTCCAAACTATGTAAAAGGGGACTCTGAACAACTTCTGGAGTCCCAGCACCCACAGAACGACACAGAGAAGCTAACCTCCCACTGAGGACAGCCCAGCAGCCCTGCAGGAAGGACCAGAACAGCACTCTGGGAGGTGGCAGCACAGCGCTCGGAGAGCCGAGCCCAGGTCTACCTGAGCTGTGGTTTTAGTCCCAGGGCAGCCGGGCCAGCAGTTGGCTGGAGAGACCCCATAACACCAGCCGCTGTGGTGATTCCAGAATTATCAACACAGACATGCCTAGCACAAAGTGAGAGGTTAGTGCCCTATGGACGTTGGGACGAGTATTTGGGGAACGCGTTGGTTTCCTCCCCTGGGGGCTAGAAGCCACTGAGGAGACACACCATTTTGTAGTTTTCAGTGGCAGCTCCAGCTCCTGGCCTACGAACTGTAGGGAGATCCAGCAATCAGTCTTGGGGGGTAATCGCTCTTGCTTTAACCTCCGTGGATCTGGATTGTGGTCTGGGGGGGAGGTCGTGGGGTGGGTATCCAGCTTGCCAGAAATGGAAGTTGTCCCCCAACACTTTCAGGATGGAAGCTCCCCTGTCTGGTGGCAGAGTCATACTGTGGCAACAAGCCCAAAAGTCAAGTAATTAAGTGTCAACATGCCAAGGCAAAGGAAACAAATTAAACAAAAAAATGCAACATTAGATTCCTATTTTGGGGGCAAAGAGGATCGAAGCATAGAACAGGAGGAGGACTGTGAGGTCAGAAATCCTGCTCCAAAAGCCCCAAAGGAAAATATGAGTGGGTTACAGGCCATAGAGGAACTTAAGAAGGACTTTAAAAATCAAATAAGACAAGTGGAGGAAAAATTGGGAAGAGAAATGAGGATGCAGGAAAAGTATGAAATGAGAGTCAACAGCCTGACTGAGGAAAACAACACCTTAAAAATAGACTAATTCAAATGGCAAAGGAGGCCCAAAAGGGCAATGAGGAGAAGAATGCCTTAAAAAGCCAAATTTCCCAGATGGAAAAAGAATCTCAAAAGCTCATTGAGGAGATTCATTCCTTCAGAGTTAGACTGGAGCAAATGGAAGCTAATGACTTTATGAGAAATCAAGATGCTGTTAAGCAGATCCAAACATATGAAAGCATAGAAGGCAATGTGAAATATCTCATGGGAAAAACCACTGACCTGGAAAATAGATCCAGGAGAGACAATTTAAAATTTATTGGACTACCTGAAAGCCATGATCAAAGAAAGAACCTATAAATCGCTCTTCAAGAAATTCTCAAGGAAAATTGCCCTGATGTTTTACACCCAGAGGGCAAAATAGAGGTTGAAATAATCCACTGATCACCTCTTGAAAAAGATCCAAAAAAACTCCCAGGAATATTATAGCCAGGTTCCAGAATTCCCAGATCAAGGAGAAAAATATTCCAAGCAGCCAGGAAGAAACAATTTCAATGTTGTGGAAACACAATCAGGATAGCACAGGACCTGGCAGCTTCTACCCTGAAGGATCGAAGAGCATGGAATATGATATTCCAGAGGGCAAAAGAGCTGGGACTGAACCCAAGAGTCACCTACCCAGCAAAACTGAGTATTTTGTTTCAGGGGAAAATATGGTCATTCAGTGGAAAAGAGGAATTTCAAGCATTCTTGAGGAAAAAAACAGTTGAATAGAAAATCTGACATCTAGACACAAGAAGCAAGAGGTGCCTGAGAAGTTAATCAGTGAAAAGAAATCAAAAGGAACTTATCAAAGTTGACTTATTTACATTCCTACATGGAAAAACAATAACTGTGTCTGATGAAACCTCTCTCAATATGAAAATAATGGAAGAAGGGTGTATGGTCAGTTGAATACATATGTGAATGTGCATATATATGTTTACAGTTATACATGGATAGAAGGCATAGGTTGAATTTGTTGGGAAGGGAGGATACTTAAGGGGCGAAATTATGAGGTGAGAGAGGAAAGTGGCAAGAGGAGATGGGGAAAGACAGGGTAGAGTATATTATCTCATGTAGAAGAAGCAAGGGGAAGTGGCTGCAGGGGAGGGGAAGAACAGGAAGGCAAAAAGGCAAAACCACATTCTCATTGTATTTGGTTCTGGGAGAGAATGACATACATACTAAATGGGATATCTCAACCTGCAGCAGAATAGAGGGAAGGGGGATGAGAGGAGGGATGATGGATGTGAGGGCATTCTTGGGGGGAGGGGAGGTTGGAAGTACCCACTTTAAAAGAGGGACAGTATCAAGTAGGGAATGGACGAGGTGGGGGGTGGGATGGATGGGAGGGAATTATAAGCAGCCTTGTACAATATATCTACTATGGTAATGTTTTGCATAGCTAGACATGTATAACATATACTGAATTACTTATCTTCCCAGAGGGAATGGGTGACAAGGGAGGAAGGGAATGGATCTGAAATTCGAGGTCTTTAAATTAAATGTTTCAAATATATATAAATACTATTATTAATACTCTTTTGCATGTAATTGGGAGATAAGATGGGCAGGTATTGGGGCACAGAGATTCACCTTGCCCTAATCGTAAAGTTGAAGGTGGTATGGGAGAGAGCAGATTGGAGGAAGTGATATCTTGTGGGACTGCTATTCTGGGATGGTGGGTAGGGGAAAAACAGGGGAAAAATTGTAACTAAAAATCTGTAGGAAATGAATGATGTAAAATAGAAGTTAATAAAGCATTTGTTTAAAAAAAAAGAATAGTAATAAATGCTACTACCCCCTCCCCAAAAAAGTAAATTTAAGACTTTGGTATTTTGTGGGGTTAAAGGTATGTTTTAACTTGCCTTTTATTGATAAATTTTCTCTTTTATCAGATATATAATTATTAATGAACACAAACACTTCAACATACAGAAACAACATAGAAGATTCTAAATAAAACTTATTTTATTCATTTTAAAGTATGGATTAAATTTAATAGGACAGTTACAGAACTTTCTTGCTTTTGTCCCCTTCTGAACTTCTTTTAGTTTTCTTCTGTGTATTTCTCATGTTAAACATTGTTGAACCCTAACCCTACTTGGGAGTTCTATGAGCAAAATTCTTTTCTTTCAGAATTACACCCTAACTTAAAAAGAGCAGGGCCATAGATCTTTTTTTTTTAATAAACACCTGAACTGTCACATGATAACTACTTCTGACATTTTAATTACAGCACCAGCTGAAGAATTTGTGCAGAGCCCAGGCATTAAGGCTGGGGTCACTAATGGGCATTAAATTAAATAAATTGGCAGCAAGAATGGCAGCAAGGTGGTAGAAAAAATGGGAAATGGGACAGTGGTTAATTTCAAATTTGGCAGTGTGACAAAAGGAAACATCAAGACATTATATTCCTATTACAGACATCAAATTTAGAATTTGATTCTCACATCTGACATAGTCTTTTTAACATCATTACACCTCTCAGGGCCTCTATTTACTCTTCTGTTAAATAAGGGGGTTAAATTAAATAATCTATATTTCTATATATTCAGATCTTTTCCAGATCTGAATACTAGGTTTGGAAGCAAGGGGGGCAGAGTCAAGATGGTGGAGTAGAAACAGGATCTCCTGGGGACATGGCTCAGTCTTCCACTTCCTCCAATACATGTAAAAAATGACTCAAAACAAGCTACAAAACCCACAAAGTGACAGAGAGAAACAAGTCTCCTGCTGAAGGCAACCCAGCAAGCTGACAGGAAGGGGCTATCACACTGAGCTGGGAGCCAAGCCCAGCCCCTCATAAGCCCCATAGTTTTGGCCCCAGGGTAGCCCTGACCAGCACAGATGTCAGGAGAATGAAGCACCAGCAGCTGTGGCAGTTTCCAGCCTTCTCAACCCATAAATACCAAAGAAAAAGTAAAAGGTCAGTGTGGAACTCTGTTGGAATAGGGGTGGATGGAAGATCACAGTTCAGCCCCTACCCCTGGGGAAAGAAGTGGTGGAGGCAAGGTGCAGCTGTGCCATGTGGCTGCCTCACTAGCTCCTGGCCTGCAGATTGTAGGGGAACCAAGTGACCATTCAAAGGGTCTTTGACCTGCTTGGATCTGGATCTTGGACCGTCTTGCGTGGAGGTTCTAGGGTATGTGGCCAGGTGCCAGAGCCTGTGAGGGCTGCAGAGAGGGTACCCTCCTAATTGTTCTGGCAGCTGCAAAAATCCCAGCGATTTGGAACAAAGCTCTCTCTATTCTGAAAGCAGAGTTCTACTGTGGCAAAGAGTTCAAAAGTCAAGTAATTGACTGGCAACATGATAAGCAGAGGAAACAAAATCCTACCATAGATTCCTTTTTCAGGGACAAAAAGGATCAAAGCATGGGATGCGAGGAAGACAACAAATACTATGTTTGTTTAGGTTTTTTTTGGTTGGTTTTTTGTTTTTGTTTTTTGTTTTTTTCATTGATTTGAAAATTCCTGATGAAGAAATTCTTGGTGAGGAGACACCCTTTATCAGTGTAGATTTACTACTGTTCTGTAATTGAAAGGTTAAGTGACTGATTCACCCAGAGTCAAACAACCAGTATGTTAGCTATAAGAATTATACCAAGATTTTCTGTCTCTGAAGCTATCTTTCTTTTCAGTGCACTAAAATATCTCTCCATGATCTTGGACTGTTTCTTTTTTTTTTTCTTGAGTAGATTTTGTAATTCTGAATTAATGCAATGGGGTGGGGTGGGAAAGGGAAAAAGCATTTATTAAGCATGTGCTATGTGCCAGGCACTGTGTTAAGTGCTATATTGAAATCATTTTATCTGGTCCTCACAACATATAGAGGTAAATGTTCTTATGGAATTCATTTTAATTTGAAGAACCTGAGAAAAATAGAGGTTAAATGACTTAAATGAGTTCAAATTTGAATTCATTTAGTATTCATTTCTTTTGGGGAATCAAATGAATAATATGAATTTTGGTAGACCAATAGTCTTTTTCTTTTATTTAAATACAATTCAATAAGAATTTATTAAATGTCTGTTATATATATGGCATTCTACTGGGGATAAAATGCCTAAAACAAAAGAGAGGTCCTGTCTTCAAGAAGTTTATATTCCACTTATAGGACGGAGTACAAAAGGAACACAAATAATTAAGTACAAAGTATAAGTGAGTAAATCAAAGTAATTTCAGGAAGAAGTAATTCTGTCATTGAATCTCATAGGTAGAGTCAATACATGCCCCAAAACAAAAGTATACTAGCTTATTTTCCTGCTTCCAAGCTCTTCCTTCATAAATATAACATGCATACTGTTAAACTAATCTTCCAAAAAACACTTATTTCATGACACCACTAACTTATTCAAGAATCTCCAATAAATCAAACACTCACTGTTCAGTATTTAACATATCCTTGGCACTATGGAGAAAGTAAAATAATTATCTGTAAATGAAGGTGAAATGGGTCCAATATTTTTCTTGGTTCAAAATAAGCTACCAATATAAGGAATCAAAGAAATAAACAAAAGCTTTATCCATATGATCAAGACACATTTGACCAATTTAGATAATTAAGTAGTAAATATTTGAGTGAATTTATGCCTTGCTTTACAATAATAATCAAAAGGAATGAGATCATCTCATTTGATATAGCCTTCAAAGAATCTTGTATAATTATGACATATGTAAAAGAGATTGTTGGAGAAGAAGCATTTTGTTAAGCAATATTTCATTCTACCAAATGAAATTAGTTTTTTCTAATCAACAGCAAGCAATTAACACAATAGTATCTTATATTTTTTAAATATCTTTCAGCCAATTCACTGATGGTAAAACTATGTTCAGTTATGAAATGTCACTTGCAAAAAACCTGCCTTTTCCTTTCTAATATTCTCGTCAAATGTACCTTTAATTCATGTATAGATTATTTCCATTAAAATTACTTAAATGTGGAAATTTATAATCTTGGACAGATCATGTAATTGGACAATGAATTAGATACAAAATGAATAGGAATAGGAAAGTTCAATTGCCTGTGGAAAACTACAGTTACTTTCATGTTCACTTCCCCCTATTTTTTGAGGGAGAAGGCAAGGCAACTGGGGTTAAGTGACTTGCCCATGGTCACACAGCTAGTAAGTGTGTCAAGTGTCTGAGGTCAGATTTGAACTCAGGTCCTCCTGATTCCAGGGTTGGTGCTCTATTCACTGCACCACCTAGATGTCCCCATGTTAATTTCTTTAAACAAATATCTATCTTTTTAAAACTGCTACTCTTTGGGTAAAGTTATGTGGGAATCATGGAACATTACAGTCTACAAAGAAAGAAATTGAAAATTGCCTAAAGAGGGGTATGGTGGACATGAACAGGTTGCAATGACTGATAAACAAGAAATTATGAGGGGACAGTGATATAAAGGATGCCATCAGTGAAATATATGATAAAAAGATGGTAGGAGGGTTAATCAGTTTACAACTCCTGTGTTGCCCTGATATCCTCATCATATAAAGACAATTTGAAAGAGGCCCCTAATATGTCAAGTGAATCTTTCATATTGAATTTATGGGCAGACTTGACCAATAGTTATACAAGATGGGCAAGCATGGATAGATTATATGCTTCTTCAGTAGGCAGAATGTTCACATTAGTGAAATTGGTTACAATAAACTGGAGTATTGATGTACAGTAGATAGTGGAATGGAATAATTTAGTCCCATGTATCTATTGCTTGCTTATTTTTAAACTTTTTTTGTAAGATTTGGGTTGGCAGTTATAGAGGAAAAAATTGATCTTAAATGAGAGTAGGATAGCTTTCTCTTAGAAATAAATAACTTGTTTTAAGAAAAGTTTTATAAACAACTTCTGTTTTTACAACTAAGTAGTTTTCCTCAATACTACTTCCCATTAAGCCCTCCTTTGTAATAAAGGAGAACAATCAAAATGATCACCTTCAACAGCACACCAAGAGGAAGAACATGTGTTTTTCATCATAGATCAACAGTAGTTCACTAAAGTCTTCCCACATTACCCTGAATTCCTCATTGCCATCATTTTTAAATTTTTTTTAAACAAATGCTTTATTAACTTCTGTTTTACATCATTCATTTCTGCCAGATTTTGAGTTACAATCATTTACCCCCCCCCCGTTTATCCCCTACCCACCCTCCCAGAATAGCAGTCCCGCAAGATATCCTTTCCTCCAATCTGCTCTCTCCCATACCTTCTCCCATACCCCCTTCGACTTTTCCATTAGAGGAAGGTGAATCTTTGTGTCCCAATGCCTGCACCTCTTATCTCCCTATTACAAGCAAAAGAGTATTAATAATAGTATTTATATATATTTGAAACATTTAATGTTACGACCTCAAATTTCAGATCCATTTCCTTCCTCCCTTGTCACCAATTCCCTCTGGGAAGATAAGCAATTCAGTATATGTTGTACATGTCTAGCTATGCAAAACATTATCATAGTAGATATATTGTACAAGGCTGCTTATAATTCTCTCCCACTCATCCCACCCCCCACCTGGTCCACTCCCCACATGATCCTGTCCCTCTTCTCTAGTGGGCACTTCCAACCCCAAGGATGCCCTCACATCCATCATCCCTCCTCTCATCCCCCTTCCCCCTACTCTGCCGCAGGTTGAGATATCCCATTTAGTATGTATGTCGTTCTCTCCCTGAACCAAATTCAATGAGAATGTGGTTTTGCCTTTTTTGCCTTCCTATTCTCCCCTACCCTTGCAACCACTTCCCCTTGCTTCTTCTACATGAGGTTGTTTACCCTACCCTGTCTCTCCCCATCTCCTCTTGCCACTTTCCTCTCTCACCTCATAATTTCACCCCTTAAGTATCTTCCCTTCCCAACAAATTCAACCTATGCCCTGTATCCATATATAACTGTAACCATATACACACACATTCACATATGTATTCATGTGACCACACACCCTTCTTCCATTATTTTCATAGTGAGAAAGATATCATCAGTCACAGTTATTGCTTTTCCATATAGGAATGTAAATAGTTCAACTTTTGATTTATTTTCCCTGATTACCTTCTCAGGCATCTCTTCCTTCTTGTGTCTGGATGTCAAATTTTCTATTCAATTCTGATTTTTTCCCTCAAGAATGCTTGAAAGTCCTCTATTCCACTGAATGACCATATTTTCCCCTGAAACAAAATACTCAGTTTTGCTGGATAGGTGACCCTTGGGTTCATTCCCAGCTCTTTTGCCCTCTGGAATATCATATTCCATGCTCCGTCACCCAGAAATGAGTTCACTAGAATGTGTAACTAAGATTGAAGTGGATGTTATGGTGACAAATTGACCCTGAGAATTGTCAGAACCCTTCTTATACCCATAAGAAAGGCTGTTCTCAGTTTTCAGGGAGTCACCAGAGACTTGGTGACTGAATCTTGGCTTAGGATAAAATTGGAAAGTGGCAGGGAGGGTAATACATGTAATACTGTCTCTTAAGGGGAGAAGTCATATCACTTTTCATATTTATATTTCTTGAACTGAACAGTATGAATGCTTAATAATTTTTCATTGTTGAACTGGAAGCCCAGGGCATGGCTCTAGATCACAGGTTCCCAAGCTTATTTGGCCTACCACCCCCTTTTCAAAAAAAATTTACTCAGCACCTCTGCTTTCCCCCAGAAATATACTTTATTTAATCCTTTAACATTTAAAAAAAACTTTCACTTCAAAAACATATTTAAAAATAATACATCATTAATTTAACAATTTATTGTAAATTTGTGGGGTTTTCCTGCATTGAAATTTTGATGACACAATATTGCATCATGTAACCATACTATTGTATTGTAAACAAATCATTACACACCCATATTCCTGCTGATACATGCTGCACTTCCCCAAAATGCACAACAAAATGCTCACCTGCCAACACTTACTTGTTAAGACCTGTCTGTGGACTTGACCACTTATTGGTTATAACATATATTTTTTTGTATTTATTTGGAAAATAATATAATCACTATGACTTTAATTCTGTTATATAACAGATTGACATGTCTAAATTGTTTTTCCAAAATTTTTTTCTCTTATTTCCTTATGCTTCCACCACCTCCTTATTTTTATTCAATATTTCCTAAATTGTACCTGAGGCTACTACTCTCCCTGCCCCCATTGATCCAGCACCCCCTGGGGGCAGTATTACCCACTTTGGGAACCTATGCCTAGATTGTCATGGAGAGAACGACCCTGAAAAGCACGTGAAACGTTAACTGCCCCTCTGTGTTGTTGCATCTAATAGTCTGTTATCACTATTTTTGGATTAAGGCATTTTCATATTCCCACTCATGGCTTAACAATTAAGAAGGGACATTCTCTGATGAACATTACATCTTATAAAGCAAAATGGAGGAGGAAAAAGAGTGCTGGACTTGGAATCAGGAAGTCTTCAGTCCATATTCCAATACTTATTTACCCTACTAGCCTCAAGTCTCTCATTTATAAAATGGGGTTGATAATACTATTTCTAATACCTTAGTAGCAAGTATTTCAAATTGGACCTATATTCTGTTGTGATAATTTGTCCATGTTTCTATTAAAATGTCTTCTTTCTTTCAAAGAACAGCACAGATACCACCTCTTCCATGAGGCCTTCCCTGATTACTCCAGTTGTTAGTGCCTTTTGAAATTACTTTGTATTACTCTGTACCCAAGCTATATCAGCTTACTCATGTACATAGTACAGTCCCCATTACAATGTAAACTCTCTGAGGACAGGTACTTATTTGTTCTTGTATTCCAAGTGCCTTGTATATAGTACCATGATAACTATATGTTGATAAAAATTGAATAAACGACATTGTTAAATCAAAGATGGTAGAAATCATTAGCTTCCCTGAAAGACTCTAACAGAAATCTCATTCATTTCCCTGGCAGCAGTTGTATGCATGTCATGAAGGATTTTAAAAGCAAGAAGATTAAATATAGAAGGGATGTAATTTAAAATAACTCCTGCTAAATGGAAAAACCATCTTGCTTCAGATTAAGCTGACTACCACAGGGGGATTGGTTAGGAAATTGCTCTTGGAATGGTATCAATGAATTAATGAAACTTTTTTTAAGTGATGCCACATAAAGTTTGGACTCTGTTTTTAAGATTCAGTTGTATTTCAAGTTAATTTTTAAAAAACCCCAAAATTGAAGGTAAAGAGAACAAAATACCTTTGGCATAAAATTAATACATTTTAAACCCCAAATGGAAAGCACTTAGTAAAAATGACAGTTAGACCTTTTAAATTATTAACAACAAAAATGTTAAAGATCAAAGTCTGAAAGTCTTAGCCATATTGACAAAGTCCCTGTTCATTCAAGCATCATATTGAAACCTAACATAATCAAATCCACATTTTCATTCAAAAATTCATAATTTAATTAAATGGTGTTTATCCTAAATTCCTGATGATCTAGAGGAAGTCAATAAAATCATAAAAACACCAACATTTTATCATAAAATAATGATATGTGCCAGGCAATGTGTTAAGCACTTTATCATTATTATTTCATTTGATTTTTCACAACCATGGGAGGTAGATACAATTCTTATTCCTTTTAACAGGTGTGGAAACTGAGGCAATCAGAGGTTAAGTGACTTGCCCAGAGGTGCACAGCTAGTAAATATGCGAGGCTAGATTTGAACTCAGGTCTTCTCGACTCTGGGTCTGACGCTTTATCCACTATGACACCTAATTGCTCCATTTAGTTATCATGTAACACACATTTATCATTCCAACTAAATATTTGAATCTAAAATGAACTGCTTTAAAATGTCTTATTCTGAAAATGAATTGGTATCTGAACCAAGTGTCACAGTTGTGGTATCTTATTAATTTATACATGCCTGATTTGAAGACAATTTGGCAAAAGTGGAGAGGTTATATATTGTTAGGTGTTTCTGTTGAATGTCATTTGGCTCGCCCTGAAGATAATACGGCAACAAATTGAATACAACTGATTTCCCTCCCCCTTGCACTGCTATGTGAGTGTGCTATTTCTCTATCTTTGCAGTAAAATTCTTTATCCATTAGGTAATTTGATGCTTGAGAAGCAGTGACTGTAGTTAACAGAGAGTTGGATTTGGAGTCAAGAAGAGCTAGACTTACATCTTGTCTCAGATGCAACTGTGTGACCATCTACAAATCATGTGACCTCTCAGAGCCTCAGGTGACTCTTTAAAAGAGGGCCCTTAATTTTAGAAGACCTCTTTTCCTAGTAGGGGGAAATACCAGTGTTATACTATTGTTTCTGTTGTTCAGGTATTTAGTTGTGTTTGACTCTTTATGACCCCATGGACCATACTGTCCTTAAGATTTTCTTGGCAAAGATATTGTGGTGTGGTTTGCAATTTCCTTTTCTTTTGGATTAAGGCAAACAGTTAAGTGGCTTGCCCAGGGTCACATAGCTAGTATCTGAGGCCAAATTTGAACTTGGGTCTTCCTGACTTAAGGTCCAATACTTTATCCGCTGAGCCATCTATCTCTACCTCTTATTAAAATAAGCTTTTCCCCCTTCCAATATGAACTTATTAAAAAGGATTAGAGTTTGTGGATTAGAGGAGCAGAGGGAATGGTGATATCATTGCTGCCTCTGGTAGGAGAATTAAGTGAAATCTGGTTGCAACAGAAATTTGCAATATCAGCTTTAGCAATAGGTAGTAACCTACTCAGCTCCCACAGAGACTAATAAAAATGATTTGGTAAAACTTTTTTAGATATCTGTATCAGGAACTCTCCATAATGACGGAAAAATCACTGACCCTTCACTTGGTGTAATCTCACCTATGTGCACAGCAAATACCAACCTGCATCAAGAGAGGAAGTTTCCCATCCAAAGAAATGACAAATTCAACAGGAAATAGGACAAAAGATAAAAGGAGAATCAAGTCACCTAAATAAAAGTTAATTTAGTATGGCTCATTATATCTTGAAAGCATTTTCTATATGTATATGTATGAGGTTTACTATTAACTATAAATACTTATACTCTGCATGATATTCATTTCATTTGGTCAAAAGTAGACACAAAAGTCACTATAATTGTAATAAAGTAGAGAACACTAATAATCTTTTTTTTTTTTTTTTTTTTGCTTTTTGGAGGGCAATTGGGGTTAAGTAACTTGCCCAAGGTTACACGGCTAGGTTTTTTTTTTTTTTGGTGTGTGTGTTAAGTGGCTGAGGCCGGAACCGAACTCAGGTCCTTCTGGCTCCGGGGCCGGCACTCTACTCACTGCGCCACCTAGCCGCCCCTTATAATTTATCTTTTTTTTTTTTTTAATTTTTTTTTTTTTTTTTTGCCTTTTGGAGGGCAATTGGGGTTAAGTAACTTGCCCAAGGTTACACAGCTAGGTTTTTGTTTGTGTGGATTAAGTGTCGGAGGCTGGCTCTGAACTCAGGTCCTTCTGACTCCAGGGCCAGCGCTCTACTCACTGCGCCACCTAGCCGCCCCGAGAACACTAATAATCTTAAATGTGGAATTGGCTCATTAAAATGATTTTTTAAAATTAATGCTGGTTTTAACATTGGTAACAGTTAGCTTTCTCATCTGAACTATGTGGGTAGTTTGCCTCTCAAAAGTTTTTCTAGGGTTTTTTTGGGGACTCCATTACTATGTTTAAGGCAGCTAGATAATGCATTGGATAGAGTACTGAACCTGGAGTCAGGAGAACTCATCTTTATGAGTTCAAATCTGCCCTTAGACACTTACTAACTGTGTGACCCTTGGCAAACCCTCTTTGCCTCAGTTTCCTCATCTGCAAAATGGAGAAGGAAATGGCAAATCACTCCAGTATCATTGCCAAGAAAACCTCAAATGATATCATAAAGAGTCACCTGAAATGACTGAACAACAACAATTACTGTTATTTGAAAAATCACTGTGGGTCCTATAAAAATGTAGGTGACCTAGGGATGGGAAAGAAAGAACCTCCAGCTAATATTTTTAAATATCCTCTGCTCATAGGTTTTCAGGGTGTGGGTGGGTATTGTCAAATTCTGGGGTGAAAACTGTCATTGACTGGACAAAGGACCCATGTGAATGTTCACTAAAAGGAATTCTGGCAAATCAAAATTCCTCCTAATAATGGATATACCCTGGAGTAGTTATGACCTTTCTACCTCCAGGTAGTAAGAAGGGCAGGTGGGAGTCAGGAAGAAAGGAGAATGGGAAAGGACTCTTGCAAAAGACTGGGTCAGTGTTGAGTTTGAAAGGAATCTAAGAAAACTGGAAGATAGAAATGAGAAGAAAGAAAGATCATTCTAAATACTAGAAAAGTCACTGAAAAGGCATGGAATCTGGAAGTAGAAGAATGGCAATGTCTGTGTCACTGGATCATAAAGTACCTCAACGGTCACAAAGCTGTGAAGGAAGTTGATAGGTGTACGCACTTGTATACATGATTATTAAAATAGTTGATAGACAAGTTGCCACCTTTGATGACCATCGTATTCTTGATATTGATGTCACTGCATTTTGTCTAGCACAAAATAAATATACAAGGACAGAGTATGCTCAGAAGTAGACTTTAAAAGATGCCTTTGAGACATGAATAAATGACTTCAACTGTCCAATGGGTTTTCCTGTGGTAGGGTTACCTGACAGATATGTTGCTAATTCATCTATTTGGATTTTAAAGCCTTTCACAACCTGTTACAAATCCACCTACCTAGCCTTATTATACATTACTCCTTTCACCCAACATTCTAAGGCAACTGAATTGATCCTTTCTTTCTCAAACATAATATCTCATTGTCAATATGAATGTCTTTGTACTGGCTGGCCCCCATGTCTGAAATGTTCTTCCTCTTTCCTTTTGCCTTGTGGAATCTCTTACTTTTTTCAAGACTCAGCTCTAGGTTTTTCATGAAACCTTCCCATGATGCTCCCAGCCCCCCAACTGAAAGTGCCTTCTTTCACTAATTTTGTATGTATTTATTTGCCTTTTATAAATTCTATATCATTAATTATATAAGCCAAAAAAAGAGAGCCTTGGTTTATTAATCTATATTAATCATTTTTTAATAGTAGGATCCAAATTTCTCAACAAAATCTGCTTTAAAAAATGGATTGCAGTAACATCTCTATAGGAAATGATATATTTTGCAATCACTAATGTTAGCAAAATCTAATCTCTCAAAAAGTATTCATGATATTTAAATATGACAAACTATAATTAGTCTTGTTCTAATTTGGTCCTACAATGTCAATGATAGCATAGTTGAATTTGAAATAATATTTTGTATTTATAAATGGAATTAGATGGTAACAGTAATCTCTCACTTTTATGCAATAACCATTTTGTACATATTATTTCATTCAACCATCCTAGCAAATCAGTATATTAGGGAAGCAGGCAGCTATGTGGTGCAGTGGATAGAGTGTCAGACCTGGAGTCAGAAAGATCTGAGTTCAAATCTAGCCTTAGACCCTTACTAGCTGTGTGACCCTGGGCAAGTCACTTAACCCCTACTTGCCTCAGTTTTTTATCTGTAAAATGGTGATACAATGGAGAAGGAAATGACAAACCATTCCAGTATCTTTGCCAAAAAAGTCCCATGGACAACATCCATGGAGTTGCATAGAGTTGTATGGCACTCAATAACAACAAATAACAGGGAACACAAATATGATGATTTCCATTTTGCAGATGGGGCCAATCCTGAGCCTCAGAAAGTTAAAGTAATATCGTAAATAAGAGAATATTAGTGCTAGTTTAGAAATAATCAAATCCAATCTCTTCAAATTTACATGAGAAGCAAGTGAAGTGACTTGTCTATGATCACACAGGAAATAATAGAGCTAAGGCTCAAACTCACATCTTATGATTTCAAATCTAGAGCTCTTTTCATTTTAAGACTCTGCAACTCATATTGAGGACTTTTTCATCCTGGATACTAGAAAAGTGTAAAGAAATTTCACCCACCAGTGGGTCTGAAGACTAGAGATTGTGGTGATTTAAAAGAATCAGGAGACATAATTTATGAGTAGTTTTATTAATAAATCCAGCATGTTATTAATAAAAGAGTGGTCATTTGGTCATCTCTCTTAGATCAAAGACCACTTATGGTGGTGGGCTCATATTTCCTTCAAAGAATAGGTATTCCTGAGGGGTAAAAATCAACTCTGGGGGGGCGGAGCCAAGATGGAGGGGTAGAAACATCATTTCCAATGTGCTTTGCCCCAAACAAATTTCAAACAATGTGAAAGGGGACTCCGAATAACTTCTGGAGCCACAGCACCCACAGAACGGCACAGAGAAGCTAACCTCCTGCTGAACACAGCTCAGCAGCCCTGCAGGGAGTGGCCAGCACAGTGCTCTAAGAGCAGGCAGCACAGCGCTCTGAGTGCAGGTAGCACAGCTCGCTGGGAACCGACAGCTCAGCACACAGAGCTGAGCCCAGGTCCACGGTTTTAGCCCCAGGGTGGCCAGGCCTTCAGCCGGCTGGAGGGACCCCAGAACACCAGCAATTGTGGCGATTCCAGAATTATCAGCACAGATATGCCTAGGACAAAGTGAGAGGTTAGTGCCCTATGGACTTTGGGACCAGTATTTGGGGAACTAGTCGGCTTCCTCCCCTGGGGGCAAAAAGCTGCTGAAGAAACAGCTGCACAGAAGCAATTTGCAGTGTCAGTAGTGGCTCTAGCTCCTGGTCTGCGAACTGTAGGGAGATCCAGAAATCAGTTTCAGGGCTAATCACTCTTGCTTTAAACTGCCTGGATTTGGATTGTGGTCTGGGTGGGAAGTTTGGGGTGGGTATCCAATTTGCCAGAGTGGGTGGAGGCTTTAGAGAGGCCACCCAACTGGTGAAGTTGTGAAGAC
>WOXC01002246.1:0-197500 GCA_011680675.1 Gymnobelideus leadbeateri
GCCTTGTAACCTTGAGCAAGTTACTTAACCCCAATTGCTTAAAAAAAAAAAAACAAGCAGTACTCATAGATTCTCATATAATTGTGTTGTTTCTGTTCTAGTTTGAATTTGGGGATGTTCTTTTTATGTTCTTTAAATTCAGGATTTTTAAAGTAAAATTAATTTTATAAAATGAATGCTTTTCATTTTTTTCATTTTCATTTCATTTTCATAAACAAAGACTCAATGGCCACATGGAGAGCACCCTGAGGACACAGCTCTTGGAGCAGGCTGGGATGTTACCAGGCCAGCCCTCAGAGCCTTTCCAACATGACAGATGCTCATCCTTGGACAGCACAGCCTTCAAGACCCCTCTTGTCACCTCTAGGGGAATCCAAGCCCCCACTGATATGCTGGAGTACTTGCATTCAACACAGACCTTGAATGCTTTTAGAATTATGATCCTGGCAGGAATATTGTAATTATTGAAGTCATTTTGGAGTCATTGTTAACTAATATTTAGAAGCTTCAGACAACTTATAGTAATAAATTATCCTCTTAAATGCAAAGGGTCAAGATAGAGTTGAGAATAACCTCCATTAATTACTCACCACAGCCTAGAACGTTTCCTAGAGATCCTTGACCTCACAGCTCTGCATGGCTCCTAGTTTTCATTATAATCACTGACTAGTTGTTTCTTATAGGGATAGCAGTCTCCCCAGTTAGATCACAGAATTATAAAGCCAGCAACCTTAGAGGTCATTAAGTCTAACTATCACATTGTACAGATGATGAAGGAAGAAAGGAAGGAAGGAAGGAAGGAAGGAAGGAAGGAAGGAAGGAAGGAAGGAAGAAAAAGAAGGAAGGCCCGCCCACCCCACAGAGACCGTTGCTGCTAGGGTTTGGGTAAACAATAGTGGAAGCATCTCCAAGGAGGTTAAGTGGCCCCCCTCTAAATTCCCTACTCTGGAATGAAGCCCTGAATGCCCAACCATAGTTTCAGCTCTATCAGTAACTCTTTATTAGACTGAAGAACATACCTAGAAATGTCATTTGTAAGAGAACAGGGAGCATTCCTTACCTCAATATTAAGAAAGCTCACATTCTTTAATTCATTATCATATAATTGATAGCAAAACTATAAATGGCCTCAGATTGTTGTGTATTTCCATTATAGCTTTGCAGTGCCGCGATATGATCCATTCCAAATGGAGAGAAGTGTCTTCCTAAGGTTTGCACTAAGAATGCAGTATGCTGCTTTCCTCCAAATATCATCTGGCTTTGCCTATTTTGTAATCATTGGCATAAATATAAAAATGGCAAACAATGTTTATTGTTTGCACACAAGTGACTGGGAGTTTGAGGCTTTTACTAAAAGTCATTCCCAGGGCAATCTCCTGAATGTAATAGGCAATCAGTGGGTGATTTATTGGACCCATTATTGAGTAAGAACCAAGAAAAATCTCAGTGTCTTCTGGTACACTCATGTGCACGTTTCTAATGAAAACAGTGAATTATTTGAGCGTTTTCATGATCTTATATTCTGTAACCATTTCCAGGAGCTGGAAACCTGTCTTCCTTATTGTCTTTGCTGGGTACCTAGGTGTTCAGTCATACGGGGGACACTGCATTAAAGGAAATAGGCCTGGAGGGAGGTATGGGGGGGCAGGGCAGAGAGAGAGTTAGGGCTAGCTGGTTTTGGAGTCAGAACCTGGCCTCAAGAATTGTCTCTGACTCATGGGGCTCTGTGACTCCACACAAGGCAACCTCCCAGTGAGTGACTGTCTGTAAGCCTCTGACATAGCAGTCTACCTGCCCTGGTGACAGGAATTCCCTCCTCTGATGTCAAGTCTGGTCCTAAAGAATAAATAAATACAGAATTGATAATAATGGAGCTTTACAAAGTGAAGAGAGTTTGGCTCACCAAAATCCAGCTGGTATCTAAGTTCCCAAGGAGAGATGCACTTTATTCTCATTGAGTAAGATGTGATGTAGAATGCCACAGATCATGCCTGGAAGCATCTAGGTGGGGCCAGAGCATGGAGAGTACTGGGCCTCCAGTCAGGGCCACCGGGATTCAAATCCTGCCTCAGACATTTACGGAGTTGTGTGACCCTAACCAAGTCCTTTCCAGGCTTCAGTTTCCTCACCTTGTAAACATAAGGGTATTAAACATACTGACCTTTACTTTCCTTTTTCAATTCTAAAACATGTGACCTTCTGACCTGCCTCTACTCCCTCACTAGCTGAGGAGAATTTCTCCTGCAGATGTCTTTGCCTCCAGGGTTTTTTTTCACAACTTGCCCTAAACCAGGGGTGGGAAACATTCGACCTCAAGGCCACATATGGCTTTCTAGGTCCTTAAGTGTGGCTTTTGACAGAGTCCAAAATTTGCACAATAAATCCTTTTATGAAGGGGATTTGTTCTGTGGAGTTTGGATTCAGTCAAAGGGCCACACTTGAGGACCTAGAGGGCCATGTGTGGCCTTGAGACCGCAGGTTCCCCTTCCCTGTCATATACTCTTGGGAAATGGGTCTGGTCAGCAGTTACCATGGAAATAGAAGCAATTTAAAACAGTTCTGAGGCCCAAATAAAAAGCCAAAGCCAAGAAATATCACTTAAGAGAACTCCCTTTTATCCCTCATGTTTTCAGTTTGGGATAATGAATGAAGACGAAAGTGTATTTGAAATAAACTCTGTGTGTGCACTCGTGTGTGTGTGTGTGTGTGTGTGTGTGTGTGTGTGTGCTCCTGTGTGTGTGCACATGTGCGTGCACACGTGTGTACATCTATAGAATCACTAGAAACTTGCATATAGCAGTGGGATATGCATTCATTTATTAAAACATTTTTATCTTCATTATCTTTACCTCAATGTTGTTTTGAGGATGGCACATTGAGGTGAATTCGTTAACCAGTTAGAGACCAAATTTGCTCTATTCACAAGGCAGCCTGGTAGAGTAGCTCCAGACCTGAATTCAAATCCCACTTCAGACACATACTGACTGTGGTACCCTGAACAAGTTAACTTCTCCACTCCCTAAGCCCCAAAGTTACATAGCCATGATGACTTACATTAACAGTTGATTCACTCTCCCTTGACATTCCTTAGACTAATAAAATCACATGTTGGATTCTTTTTTAAAAAATAAAATGTAAACAACATGTAAGCCTCTTGTGTCCTTTAAAAAAAAGCATTTCTCAATGCTTGGCATAGAGCCTCTTACACATTAATAATAACACCTAACAATTATATAGCAGTTTAAGGTTTGAAAATCCATACATGTATGTATATACACACACACATATAATAGCACTTTTCTCACATCATGAAGCTATTGTTATAATGAAAATTTGTATATACATATATGTGTACATGTATATGCTATATGCAAGTGTTATATCATAGGTATAAACATGTGTGTATGCTATACATATATTATGGAATTAGGTTTTATATATTTGCATATATACAAAATCTTACTGTTTTATCACAATAGCCCTATGAGGTAAGGTAAGTGCTATTATTAAGCCCATTTTACAAATGAGGACATTACAAGTGAAAGAAGTCAAGTTACTGGCCCAAAGTCACACAGCTCAGAAGTGTTGGAGGCAGAATCAAAACCAGCTCTTCCTATCTCCAAATCCAGCCTCTTTTGTCTCTTCCATGGGACTTCTACCTGTTGATCCTTAAAGAATATGGAGTTACAGGACCTGGGTTTAGTTCCCATTCTTGCTGCTTACTCTATGAGCAAGTCATGTAACTTTTGATTTTGCTCAATGATAATATATAATATTCCTCATTTATTATATAACGTGTGTGTACATCCATATGGCAGGGTGTGTGTGTGTATGCATAGAGAGAGGGAGGGATGGTTCTATCTTAACTCTAAGCACTCTTCCATCTCCATATCTTTGATACTATACTATATGTAAGGAGTTTTCTTGAATGAACTGTCCCTATATTTTTCTCTCTTGAGTAATAGACCCCTGACCATGCTCCCATGATTAGCCCCCCAGCCTTTCTGAGACTCAAGTACAAGCCTAGACTCTCTGTCCTTGGCTTCCTGGATGTAGTCTGTCCTGAGCCCCAGTCATGACAATTCCCTCATTTTTCATTCCCCTCTCTTTCATGATTAGCCTTGCACCAAAGATTTCCTGCCAGAACCAGCTTATATGAACTATCATTTCTGCCGAAAGGGAGAGAAAAGACCCAGCTTAAATACATATGAACACACCCTAAAACAAGATTAACTTTTATGACTTTGTTTAAGTTTGTCAAAGTTCTTATTATAAAACTAGAAAAAGCAGCTTCAGGGGACTTAGGAGGAATTAACTGTTATCAGCTTTAAATATCCAAGTCTAAGTACAGATATAAACAGCAGAAACTAATGCATGTATTGTATTAAAGCAATTCACAGAAGATTAAATTAGAACGATGCATCTCACCGAAGCCAACAGGCACAAACTCATTTACCTCTTGACACAAATTATTAAACATTATCTTTGGCTGTGACCTGATCCACAGGCTGTCATGGATCAAGGGAGATTATCCATGTTTCTGCAGTGAAGAATGAGGAGTTCTTGTTCAGAAGGAAATGAGAAGAGGCCAATACAGCACAGACATGCAATTAGAAGCATTCTGATGTAGAAGCTAGAGATTAAAAAAGAATGAAAGAAAAAAAAAGCTAACATACCAGGAATTGCTCTTTTGTTTGTTTTTTAAAACAAGATGAAGCCAAAGGTTCTCCAGTCCTGTTGGAATAGAGAGGGGGAGTTTGATGAGAACTATCATTACTTTTTCAAGGGAAGAAAAGCAATCACTTTGTGGTAGTTCATCAATAAGAACAGGTACATTTAACCACAAATTGGCAGGTTTTCACCACTAATAATGGGAGGACTTTATTTGCCCTCTACTCTCTCTTCCCAAATCCTAGGTATCCTGTTATTTATTTTATTTTAAAATGTATTCATTTTAAAATTAATTTCATTTATTTTAAATTTTGTTTCATTTTAAAATTATTTATTTTAAGATTAATATTTAACTACTCAGCATATATCCAAGGGAAACCAAAGACAGAAAGGTCCCATATATTCCCCATCACCACAAAAAAAAAACCCAAAAAATCAAAATATCCAATAGCTATCACTTTTGTAGCAACAAAAAATTGGAAAAAAAAACAATCAACATACATTTATTAAACCCCTGCTATGTGTGAGGCAAATTGCTAAGCAATGGAAATATAAGGATAAAAATGAAATAATACTTGCCCCCAAGGGAATTGCATTCTATTGGTGTGGGGGCAACTATGAAACTAGGAGAGTACCAATCAGTTGGGGAATGGAGAAACAAAATAATATATGTATATAAGGGAATCTTACTGGACTATAAGACATAATATACACTCAGAGAACATCAGAAGGATTAAAGGAACTGACACAACCAAAATTAGATTCACTAGGGAAACAATCACTAGAGTAATATGAACAAACAAACTAAAAGGTAGTGAATTCTGACTAATTAGTAATAACCAATATAGAGCAGTGTTTTCAGTTTAGGGTTCAAGCTAAAAATTCTTTAATGTATAGTTGCAGAATATTAGGAGTACTACATTATTGCTATCAGGGTTCACAGCACATTTTTTTTTTTTGCTTTTTGGAGGGCAATCGACATTAAGTGACTTGTCCAAGGTCACACAGCTAGTGTTTGTGTTAAGGGTCTGAAGCCGGATTTGAACTCTGGTCCTTCTGACTCCAGGGCCAATGCTCTACTCACTGTGCCACCTAGTTGCCTCCTCACAGCACATTTTTTTTTTGCTTTTTGGAGGGCAATTGGGGTTAAGTAACTTGCCCAAGGTCACACGGCTAGGTTTTTGTTTGTGTGTGCATTAAGTGTCTGAGGCCGGATCCGAACTCAGGTCTTTCTGACTCCAGGGCCGATGCTCTACTCACTGCGCCACCTAGCCGCCCCCACAGCACATTTTTTTAATGAAAGGGGTAGATAGATAGATAGATAGATAGATAGATTTTTTTAATGAAAGGGGTTTATAGAACAAAAGAAATTGGGAACCGCTTATCTAGAAGCTAAATACTCTTCATCCCTAAATACTCTCCCTTCCTAGTGATTCCAAAGTACAGAATTCCTGGAGCAGAATATTGTATATGCTGTCAAAAACAGTTGGTATACTGGGGCAGTTAGGTTGCACAGCATACAGAGCACTAGCCTTGGAGTCGGGAGGACCTGAGTTCAAATCCGGCCTCAGATACTTAACATTAGTAGCCATGTGACCTTGGGCAAGCCACTTAACCCCAATTGCCCTGCCTTTCCCTTCAAAAAGCAAAACAAAACAAAATACAGTTGGTATATTGCTTAGTTTTGCTTAACTGCTTTTCTTCATTATGTTGGAGAATTGGAATAGTGCTGGAATATCTCGGAAAACAACTATGGTATTTAGACAAAAGGTATCAATTATGTTTATTTTAAAATTAACAGCTATTAAAATGGAGAAAAAAATTATTATACCTAATTTTCAAATACTTAGGTAGAACAGTGCTTTTTCTTTCAAAGGACTTTTGTTTCTAAAACATCCAACAGATCTTCTTTGGTGACACAGTCATAACTTCTTGCATGTAATATGCCATATTAGACAGGAAGCTGAGGAATATTTCATAGTTACAACCCTGATACAGCAAAAATATCACCATAAAAAGGTAAAATGTGTAAGAAAAAATAAGATATTGTACGTGACTCAGGTGTTCAAGCATCAGGGATCTTTGGTATGAAAAGCCTCTTCCTGGTCTTTGTCTCCAATGACTTGTAAGTATTGGTTCTGATCATAAGTTGAGAAAATGATATTTAGTATAATATCCTAACATTGTTCATATTAATCGATTTATAAAACAGAGAGGTTAAAGCAAGATATAGATCTGAAAGTCATCTTTATTGAGGTGATATGTGAACCCAAAGAAATAGATGAGTTTTAAGGGCAAGAGTGTAGAGAAGAATGAGAAAATCCAAAACAGAGCCTTATAGATCACTCTCAGAAGGATAGAAGATGTGTGATTGACCATCTGCCAAAGGTCTATAAGAAGGAGTAGTCATAGAAGTAGGAAGAAAAATGGGAGAGGATGGTGTCCCCAAAGACAAGGTATCCAGGGGGGAAGGGTGGCCAAAGGAATCAAACAGATGAAGAAGGAAGAGGACTTAGCAAACGCCATTACATTTATGATTGTAGATAATTTATCATTTCTGCTATAAGATCATTGGGGCCATGGAAAGATTAGCTTTGTCAGAATAGTGAGATGAGAAAACAGATTGTAAAGTATTGAGAAGTACATGCAGAAGGTGAGGAAATAAAGGAAACGTAGAAATTCAGGTGGGGAACGGGGAAGAGGAATAGGATGATAGCTTTAAGGGGTGAAAGCATCAGGTGAAGGTATTTTAATGATGATGAGAACAAGACAGAGTAGAAGGCAAGTTTTTAGGTGTTGGGGAAGAAGTCAATTGATAAAGCAAATGACTGATAGAAATGGTATGTTCCCAGAGGATACATAAAGGAATGAGATCAACTGTAGTAGGGTTGGTCATCACAAGGACTAGAGTCATCTTATCTTCAGAAACTGCAACTAGGTGTACAGCGGATAGAGGACTAGACCCGGAATCTCAAAGGTCTAAGTTCAAATCCTCTCTCAGACACTTACTAGCTGGGCAAGTCACTTAACCTCTCAGTCTCAATTTCCTCATCTATTAAATGGGGATAATAATAGCACCTTCTTCTTAGAGCTGTTGGGAGAATCAGATTGAAAAACATAGGTAAAGTACTTTACAAATCTTAAAGCACTGTGTAAATGCTATCTATCTATTATTAGAGATAACAGAGCTTGGGAGTGACATGTAAGAGTATTGAAATACAGAATAGAAATCAAGATCAGAATGGATTTCTCAGTAAAGGGGTTAAGAAGAGGGTAGCGTCGAGATAAGAATGCACTATTTGACAAAAACTGCTAGGAAAACTGGAATACAGTATGGCAGAAACCATAGACCATTATCTAACACCATATACCAGAATCAAGTCTAAATGGGTGCATGATACAGGTATAAAGGATGATACTGTAAGCAATCTGGGAAAGCAAGGAATAGTTTACCTGTCATTTGTGGAGAGGGAAAGACGTTAGGACCAAACAAGAATTAGAGAAACAGATAACTGGGGGCCATATATTGTCTTAGAAAACAACAAATTGACATTATCTATGTTTTATTTTATTTTAAAATTTTTATTTTGTTAAACATTTTCTAATTATGTTTTAATCTGGTTTTGAGAAAAACACAGGGTTTTTTAGGAGCCACATGGACCTGAGTTTGACACCTCTCATAAACTCCCTAATTTTACACATGAGAAAACTGAGGCCTAGGGAGATCAAGGTCACCAATGTGGAAATTCATAAGAGGTGAGATGTGAACCCTCTGACTATAGGGCCAGTGTTCCTTCCACTAAGTCCTGCTAAGTTTGGGAGATGTTAGAGGGAGATATAGAAAGACAAAAAACTGGGAACCCCCCTCAAAAAAAGGGAATAGTAGAGTTATATGTCATGGTGAAGGAGCAATTATGAATAATGGTGAGGTCAAAGGTGTGATCATTGCCATGTGACTAAGTAATGAGCTTTATAAACATAGGTCCCTTTTTTAGGGCTTACTCGGTACTGATAATCATAGCAGTGTTGAACAAATCTAACTTTTTATAGTTCTAAAAGAATCTTGGAAGATTTTAACATGTGTACAGAAGACATCTTGGCTGCATTTTGATCTGTCAAGTTTTTTATTTGGGGAGGAGAACAATCAACAAAACATAAAATTAGAAAATGCTTTGGAATTTTGCATTCTTTATACCTTTTAGTCAACTGTGTGAGTGTGAAGATGTGGCCATCTGCAGGTAACCAGTTACAAAAACCTACCTATTCTCATATTTTCTTCAAATATATCCTCAATACATACATACATATGTGTGTGAATAGACAGACAGACAGGCAGATAGATAGATAGATAGATAGATAGATAGATAGATAGATAGATAGATAGATAGATACCATTCTCAAAAAGATGCTATAATTAAGAGAAAGTAAATATGGGTCAATAACTCCTGACGATTTCTTGGCTGATCTTTTTGAATGATAATGCTATCTGTGATTTTTTCCCCATTCTTTTGGCATCCTTCTCTCTTGGGGTATAGGAACTTACCCTGGGCTTTCATAGGTAAAGAAAACTCCCAGAGAAGCAAACTCCCTCTACCAATGCAAGTCAACCACTTCTCTGCAAACTCAAGAGCCTTCAAAAGTTGACATGTCAAAGTGACTTTAACCAGGATCACAAAGCCATTAGTGAGTCAGAATCAGGATTTGAACCCAGACTTTCCTGGCTTCCAGGCCAGCTCTCTAGATACTATCCCAAACTCTCTCTCTTATCAATATTACAAATTAATTCTTGAGTGGATTAAAAACAGTTGCCTGCAGAATAGGTTTTTCCTTTGTTTATGTGGCCAAGTTCAACTCTTTTCCCTACCTTCTTCTTCTGAAGGTCTATGGCCACTTCTTCAGTCAGAGATTGCAAATATCATTGTTTTGATGTCACTGGTGAGAATAGATCATTCAGAAATTCTGAGAAATCTGTTCCACTTTGTTTCTATTTGTTATTCTCCTTCTACTTTGATCCAGTCAGTAAAGTCTATAATTTGACCTCTAATCTTGTGGCACTCTCTCATTCTCCATAGTCTTTAAAAGATAAGTGAAAGTGGTTCAGTAATTACTACACATCTGTTGGTTCTTTGCCTGCTATAGAAGCTTCTCACCCTTCTTGATATGTCTTCTCCTGTAGAATTTTTGGCCAATAGATCTCATCCATTCTTTCTCTGAATGCTCTGAAATCTATTCTCTTGAAGTCTAGATTGCATATCACACTATAAAACAATGGTCTAGAAATCCAAAGTACCAACATCTTGATCAGCTAGCTGTTCCCTTGTCAAATCTAACTTTTGTAACCTTTGTCTACAATTGGCACTAATGGTGATAATACTACTTGTTCCCTAAGGCTTTTACTTTCCTAGAAGACTTTATAATCCTTTAAACTACTTTATTACCTTCTTCTGGTAGGTAGCATCATTTGTGCCCATGTGAATCACCTAACATAGTGTCAAGTCTTGGGAAGTTTTTTTGGCAAGTCCTTGATAAAAAATTTCCCCAGCTAAAAGACAAACCTCTCGATTATTATTATCACATATAAAAATAATTGTTTCAATATCACTTTATCACAGAGTCACCAAATACTCTCACTTCTCCTATTTTTCTGCCTCCCTGGGGGCATCCTGGAGGATCTCTCACCTGACAGGATGAGTGGATGAGCATTGTCATTCCTTGAAGGTTAAACAGCTTCTTTCTCCTCATAAGGTCTAACTCCTTTCTAATTAGACAGGGCTTCATGTGTTTTCCTTGTTTGACTTCCTCATTGTGGTTATTGTTTTTTTTTTACATCATTAAATTTCTGTTAAAAATTTGATTATCAATCCCTGAACAGACATATATTCCAAGACCTGCCTGATCCCCCAAGCCACATAAATTCTCGCCTAGGGCTTACCTCAAGGTTTAATAGATTATCTCCTGCTTATTGGAGTGAGTCTTAGAAGGGTCTTGGGCCTTTGATACTAGTCAGTATAGATAGAGAGGGGTTTCAGAAGGGCAGTTGGTAAGTCCCTCCACTAGCCTGATTGTCAAAGCTTTTACAGGATGAGTACTAGAACCTTACTTTCCACCTTCACTTTCCACTTGAAAGAGTTTTCACAACTTGAATTCCCTACACTTATACAATATCAGGCTTAAATGAAAAAATACCAATGATATTTATTTAATTTTTCAGATTTAGAAAGAGCTTTCTTCATTGTGAAGAACTTACAACCTTGTAAGTTAGGTAGAGCAAAAAAAAAAAAGATTCTCCCCATTTTACAGATAAGAAAACTGAGGCTTAGTGAAATGAATTGCTTTGCCATGAATCGTACATTTCCACTCTGATGCCCAGATTCAGAGCTCTTTCCACAGTGTTTCTCAACGCCTACTAAAATTTCAGATTATGGTTCCTTTATAACAGGCATAGCTACTGCCTTTCTGAATGTCAGTATTAGCTTCTCCATCTGGTGAAATTTAATGATACCCATATTATAAAAGAAGATATTTTTAAATGAAGCATATGATAATGCATTCCTTTCCAAGAATTGTCTGGACTTCAGCACATTTTCTTTTCATCATCTTTGGAATGCATGAGAAGTCCTCTTCCCCACAGGAATTTTCCTACCTGCTATTTGAAATAAAGTAATTAAGGAATAGTCTCTCCTAGGATCACACTGAGGGAACTTTAAAAACCCTGAAAATTGGTTTCAGATTCAGCCACCAAATTTCATCTCTCTTCTAGTCTATCCATACTCAGCTACTGTACAATCTATTTGAATGAAATCAGTAGAATGCTGAGATGGCCTTGGAAATCCATCTAGAGAGATGGCTATTGGTGCTGATTTTAGAAGCTTTTAAGAAAGAAATCTTTTCAAATTTATTTTGCAAAGAATTCTGGTTGTAAATTAAAGAGAACAGTAACCTTCTAAGCAGAATTGGCAGGGCAGAAGGAGAGCAATATGCTACTTTTGAAATTAACAATACCAAGGTCAGAAAGACAAAATGATCATGAGGTGATCAAATAACTGAGCTGAACTTGTGGTTTATTTCCGAATTGTTCGATTATAGTATTTTAACATGTATTGAGTTCCCAGGAGGCGGATGCCAAAGATTTGGAATCTAATGATTTGTGAATAGAGAAAATCCCCAACTATGTTGTAGCCACATTTTACTTATTGGATTTCCATAAAGACAAAGGCCTCAGTGAAGACTTTCTCTCCCCTCCTCCCCCACCTAAGAATGGCACTGGGGCAAATAGCATAAAGTATACCCTTTGTTAAGAGAGGGAAAACAGAGTGAGTGAAGAAGATACCCAGTTCTCCATTTTGTAGTCTCCTATTTTAACTGATTATTCTTTTTTAAAGTTTATTTTATTTTTAATTTATGAAATGAAACAAGCATTTCCATAATATAATATAGTAAAAAGATGATTGCACATGAATCTGCAAATCTATTATGTACAACTTGTTATTTCTTTTAAATATATAATAAAAGTATCATGTAATTTAACTATTCTTACTAATTAGATAATAAAGTCAATTATTTCTATACTACTAGAATGCAAGTACATTTTAAATTTCATACCCTTGACCAAGACTCTTATCACCCCACCATAGTTACACCTCTGATAAAGTTAATAGGAAGTCAGCCTGTGCCTGGACACATAAAAGTGTTTCAGCATTTTTGCTTCAGGAGAAACATTTTGTATTGGGAAAAACATTCACTTTGAGGATAAGAGAACTGGAATACTGTGCCTGTCTTTCTGAGTTTTAGTTTCTCCATTGTCAAAGCTTGTCATAATATTTATGGTATCTATCTACAAGGTTACTTTAAAGAACATGTGAGAAGTTATAAGTTTTTGAAGGGAAACCTGGTATAATAGGTAGAGTTTGGGGCTTGTAGAAAGGCAGATCTGAGTTCAAAGGCTATCTCTGATATTTGCAGATGTGTGAGCCTAGATAAATCACTTAACTTTTCAGGGATCCAACCATAGATAGAAGGATAGGAAGAAAGAAAGGAGAGAGAGAGAGAGAGAGAGAGAGAGAGAGAGAGAGAGAGAGAGGAAGGAAAGAAGATAAAGATAGATGATAGCACTTATTAAGTGTATCTATGTACCAGTTATTATGCCATGTGTAGACATTCAAATATAAGCAAATGAGATGTCCCTGCCCTCAAGAAGCTAACATTCTAATGGCGGAAAGGGAGTGAGGACACGTGAAGATTTCTTGGAAAAGTCATGGAGGTCCGGTTCTAAACAAAATAAAGCAAAAGCTTCCTGGGTCAGAGTCCAAGGTTTCAGTGAAAGCAAGAAGGATGATGACCAGAACGTGGGTGGCAGTGAGGAGATGACCAGAAAGAGGGTGAAGAGTCATGAAACGGTGTTGGTGAAAGGAATTCCCCAAACTGGAAAAAAAAATCATGGCTCTTTCTCATAGCATTTGATGATTTATTAAGTCACAATAGCTTAAATAAATGTATTCATAAATACCCTGTTATAGAATATATATGCATACAGAATGCATATATATGCGTGTACATAAAAAGTCGTGGGGGGGAACAGTCAGAGCAGGTTATGGACATAGCCACAAACAAAAACATACTTCATTTACTCCACACTTTATTAAATATCTACTATGTGCCAAGCACCGAGAAAGAGAAAAAAGAAAGCAAGCAATCTCACCCCTCAAGATACTTACATTCTATTGGGAGAAACAATTACTACACATGTAAGCAAATACAAAATATATACAAAGATTCCAATAGTCAGATACATCTATGATTCTATTCATTCAGAAGTTCCTTGCAATGAGGCAAATGTTAACCAGTTCATGAAAATCTTGTTCCTGGCCTCCCATAAGCTCCTTTTCTTGTTTGATTCTAGGTCCAACTTATTGTCCATCTGTATTGTCTTATGTACATACAGTGATAACAAGCTCCATATTTGAATGGGGAGAGAGAGAGAAGAGAGAGATGTAAATACACAAATATGAAGTTAAAAAATTAATGGGAGGGGCATCAATAAGTAGAATTCACTCCTTAAACTATTGCCAATCTTTCAACTCATATTCTAAGAGGAAAAGAGCAAAAATATAGAACTGAACTGTAAGAAAACTCCACCAAAAGCTTGTGTGTGCACTCTCTCCTCCTTTCATCAGCTGCTATCTTTCTCTCTCTTTGTCTCTGTCTTTATATTGAAATTGCTTGAATTTTAGTAAAGATGTCAAGAGGAAGAAAAATGTAAGTGACCCCTAAAGTGCATTAAAACAAACCAGATAACTCTTATTCTTGGATCCTCAGGAAACATGCTGATTTAGAGTAAGTTCCTAGAGAAATAGCATTCTGGTTCAGAAACTTCCCAAGTTCCTGTGTTGTTAAAGTTGCTAGGGCAGCTGCTGTTTCTATTTGTTTTTATTAGTGAGTGAATGGAATAATTTTCTAAAAAGATATCGTGAAATGGCTGAGCTCTCAGGGTGTCCAGTTTGCTGTCTATAATGGCTCCACTTCTGCCCTCTAACTTTCTTTTTTTTTCTTCTTATCTTTCCAGTTGCTTTCTCCTTTCCTCTTTTCTCTCCTCTTGCAGGCTGTCTCCTACCTTTAATTCCGGGCACACTTTCCTCCAGGATTAGTGAGAGAGGGTATCTTAGGGTGGCACCCCAATCTTCTGCACAATGAGTCAGGAGCCCTGTTCCCCCATGACTGTAAGCTTAATGAATCAGGAGAAAAGGTTATTTATGCCAAGCAGTCCCATTCATCTAGTGGAAATTGCTGAGAAGGGCTCTTTCTCTCCTGTGCTGTGGGATTCCTCTCAGTAACAACTGCTGTTATTTATTGCACTCTCCCCCGAAAGCAGCTAAGCAGAGGGCCATGCATTTTAACCATCACCTCCCATCAATTAGCAAAATTCTGAACTGACAACTTGACGACATGCTTCCTCACTCTTGTGAAAAGGATGTTGAACACAGTGGGGGCTGCCAACCCAGAAGGAGCGTGGCTTTTCTAATTTCTAGAAAAGAGAGCCAGCCTCGGTGCCCCCATGGAGCCCCACAGGCACAGTTTTGCCTGAGCTCGATCCATGATGGATGGGGAGAAGGGAGGCTCTTGCTGCTCCTTGTTGCACAACCACTATGGGGAGAGGGACCTTCTTTATGCCAAGACAGCACTTTATTTACACATAGGTTGCAGGTGTAGTTGACTCAAGAAAGAGACAAAGGAAATATGGTTTGTGTAAACATTTACATTTTAATTTTCTCTTAATTTCTTGAGGCCCATTATGTGTTTACCAAGGCATATAACAGCTTTAAGTTAACAATGCAGCAATGCATCGTTAGCCGGTTCACCAGCTGTTTGTGTTCTAGTACCTATTATGGAAGGCCCTCAACTTTCTCTCCTTGCCAAGGGAAGGAAAAACTCGAGTTCTCTTTTAATAACTAACACTAACCCATCCAAACAAGGAGCAATAATAGAAAGGCTCTGACACATGGCTTTGATAAAATGCTGCCTTGAAACTCATTAGTGTAACAGGCTGCAGATGAGCCAAAGGAACCTGAACTCCCTCCATTCTTTTGGAATATCTCCGTAATAAAGATATTCAGCAGAAGGTTAATCCAAAGAACTGAACTACTGATGCAGTTTGAAATGATGGGCTTCTAGATGTCCTTGTGAATTCCAGAGACTGGAGGGACGACTGGAGATTTCAGTGGAAATTGACAATATAAAAATGTGTAGTAAACTAAATTGGAAAAGGGGTGAGATGTGTTTTCGAGATAGTAACTCAACTGAAGGCTGGTGCAGATGGTGACATGGGCATAAAAGTTTCATGATGGGGCGGGGAAAGAGAGAGAGAGAGAGAGAGAGAGAGAGAGAGAGAGAGAGAGAGAAACTTAAAAGCTTTTTGTGGAGGAATATAGTTGGGTCTGAGAGCTGAATAAAGATAAGGTTATTCCATTGCTTTCCTTTTATATGATTAATATACCTCTCAGGCAGTAGTTACTAAAATGTATTTTCATAGATCCACTGTATCCAATCCTATGAAAAGATGACGAATTTTCCTGGTCCCTGATAGATTTATGGATATTTCTACATGTCAAACCTCAGTCTCTGAGTAGGGGGAGGGAGGGAAGAGATGAAATACATGAAAACAAAACCATGGATTGTTGTTAATTAATAATAATAGTAGTATTTATATAGACCTTTAAGGTTTATAAAATACTTTACAAATATTATATTATTTGATCCTTACCACAACCTGGTCATTCACATTTTACAGATGAGGAAACTGAGGCAGACAAAGGTTAAGTGACTTGGCCAGAATCACCCAGCACAAATCTGTGTTCCTGACTTGACATCTAGCACTCTACCCACTGTGCCACCTGGCTGCCTCATAGTCTCGTTCATGGTTCAGTACCTCAAAGGAGCTGTAATATCATTGATATGGGTGTTCTCTCCCCTGATGTCAATCCCAGCTCCTCCATATGTATAAGGAGATGGAATTCTAAGGACTCAGAGAGACCCAGGTTAAAATTATGTCTATGATACTTACTGACTATATAAGCATGGCTAAATCATGTAACTTCTCTAAAGCTCAGTTTCCCCTTGTGCAAGACAGATAATTCCACCACCTCATAAGAATGTTGGAAAACTCAAGTGAGATAGTGTATATAAAGTACTTCACAAACTTTAAAGGCTATACTCACATCAGTCATCATTAGTCAAACATTTATTAAGCACTTACTATGGTAAATACTATGTACCAAGCACTGTAGTAGGCACCAGAGATACAAATACAAAGAGTGAAACAAGCCCTGCTCTCAAGGAACTTAGATTCTCATGGAGGAGACAACAACATATATAAATATATGCCAAAGAAACACAAAGAGAAAAAAGACAGTTGATTACAAGGTAGATGGTTACTCATCACCATCATCATTATGGTCACAGGATTGTAAATAGAGGGGTAGAAGTCATCTGGTCCAACCCCCTCATTTTGCAGATAAGGGAACTGAGGCCCAGAGAGATTTGGTGTCTTATTCAAGGTCCTGTAGGTTGTAAGGACTCTCAGAGGTGACTTTTGAGCCTGGGTCCTCTTTCTTCAGCCCTGGACCTCACTGCCTGTTCATGAGCCTTTCAGAGACAAGCATGTCCACACTTAGCTAGGTTGGTTCTCTAATCCTAATCCAAGACTGGGCTCATACTTGAAACCTTTCCAGGTTGTTTGGTGAGCTGGAGCTTACTAGCAGAACAAACCAGGACCTGGGTTCACCTCCATCAGGGATATCAGTTGTGCTTTCATAGAGGAATCATGATGCATCATTTCTTATGTAATAAAAAATTAATGGAACAACTGTAGTGTTTTTATTCTCTTTTTAAAGCCATTGCAAGGGACTTGTGATCCCAAATAATTGGACAAACAGGATTAAACTTTCTTCAATGCCCTGTGCACTTTGGCTTCTTAGAAGGTGGAGGGTGAGTGTTATCTTCCATGTCCCAAATTGATCAACTCAGAATTTCAAGGGGGAAAATCAGAACTAAAAAAGCTAAAATAAGCTATAAAAATGTTTTGAGATGTGTAGAGCACATCTTTTCAAGAGCTGAAGGTTTCCCATTTCAATTTTATGAGGCTGAAGCTTTAGCACAATAAGCTTGGCACAGGAAATCTGGTCCAGTAGACAGAGAACTGAATCTGAAGTGGTAGGAGCAGGGCTTAGTCCCCACCTGTCTCACCTATGACCTGTTTGACCTGGGACAAATGGTTTCATTTTTCTGTGACTCAGGTTTCTCATCTGTAAAATGAGAGGCTTGGACTCAGTAATCACTAAGGCCCCTTACCACTTGGATGCTATGATCCTACAGTCATCTGGCATTCCAGTTGCTCCCTGGTGCTTTGGGATCTTTTTCTGGAGCATTGTGGGGCGGGGACATTTGATATGCCCTTTATTCTCTTTTACACTCATTCTCATTTGTTTTTAGAAGGAAGGAAAGGAGGAGAGGAAGGGAAGAAAAGGAAGGAAAGGGGAAGTAGAAAAGAATCATGCATCATACTCCCATATAAGCCAGCAACGATCAACGCAAGACTTGAAATGCTGAAGCTTCAGGTGTCTACTGGGCACTATCTCAGCATAGTTTCCATGGCCTTTTATTCTTTCAAAGGGCCATTCAGTTGGCATTTAGCGACCCAGAGACCCCTATTGAAACAACGGAGTTAACGGAGTTCCTGAGGGTAACAATTGTATTACCTACCAGTTTTATCCAGCCTCTAACTTGCTAGAGATACTTAATAACACTATATACTCTGGCAAAGAATTCCCTGACTCTGCCATTTGAAAGATCCCTTGAATACAGGAAATAGCCAGGTCTCATTCTACTTTCTCATTGACTTGCTCAGTCAACTTCTACATCTTTCAAAATTGCAATTGAAATGAGGAAATTGACCCAAGGAATATATTGCATGTTTCCCTTGTTGTGAAAACAATGATCAGAGTTGAATAGCCCAGGAGTCCTATTCAATTCAATTCCATAAACTTTTATTAGGTTTCTGTTGTGTGTGAGACACTACTAGGTCCTGAAGATGAAAATAAAAGTGGCTCATTCTTGGTGCAGTGGATATCGTGCTAGGCTTGGAATTAGGAAGACCTCAGTTCAAATCCAGCTTCAGATGTTTACTAGCTGGGTGACTTAACCACTGCCTGCCTCAGTTTCCTCAATTGTATAATGGGGATAATGATAGCATATACCACCCAGATCCTTTCTTCCTTCCAATTCTAGCCAGTTTCATTGGATGGTGGGACTATTAAGGGGAAGGAGGGAAATACAACTTGCATGTAGATAAATGTAATCCAAGGTACCAAGTCATAGTGAAATAAAGAAATTGAGGCAAAGTGTTCTAGGAATATTTGAGGAAGGAAAGAAGATTTTCATTTAGGAGCAGCAAGGAAGGCTTCTTTATAGCAGTGGACTGGACTGAACTGGACATTGAAGGAAAAAAAGATGAGAAGACAGTGCATACAGGATACACGTATGCATTACAGCATATGGAAGCAAGTAATAATACGTCCATTCAAAGACCAGCTAGTAATCAGGGTTTGCTAGAACACAAAGTGTGTGAAGAGGAGGAAATTGGGAGCCAAGAAACATTTCTTTGGAGAGGACTGACTATTTTTCCAAGTTCATTGTATGTAGACAAAAGTCTTGACCATCAGACCATAAGTGAGGAGAGGAAAGCTGACTTTGAATGAACTGACTTCAGCATATCACATATTTCTATACAAGTTCACTCAGTTTGAGTTAATAAAATCTTAAAATTTTGGATTTGAACAAAACTCTACTAGGGACCAAAAACTGAAGCCACTGGGATTATTTTGTGTTGCCAAGGCATTGATATTTCCTCAAATTGCAAACCAAAATTAGAACAACAAAAATTTGTGACTTGCATAAGATGTTATGCCCAAAGGCTAGACATGAACATTTTATAAAATAAATGCAAGACACTTGGGGTTGTTCTAGCAGCTAGAAGGAGGGGAGACACGAAAGGCTTTTACATAGAAGGTGGTGCTTGAGCTGAGCTGTGAAGGAAACTGAGGTTTCTGAGAGGCAACCAGAAGGAGGCAGGACATTTCTTTTTTTTTAATTAATTAATTTATTTATCTTAACTTCTGGTTTACATCATTCATTTCCGCCAAATTTTGAGTTACAATTTTTCCCCCATTTTCCCCTACCCACCACCCCAGAATAGCAGTCCCACAGGATATCCCCTCATCCAATCTGCTCTCTCCCATATCTTCTCTCATACCCCCTTTGACTTTGCCATTAGGGCAAGGTGAAACTCTGTGCCCCAATGCCTTCACATCTTATCTCCCAATTATATGCAAAATAGTACTAATAATAGTATTTGTATATATGAAACATTTAATTTTAAAACTTTGATTTCCAGATTCATTCCCTTCCTCCCTAGTCATCTACTCTTGCTGGGAAGATAAGCAATTCAGTATATGTTGTACATGTATAGCTATGCAAAACATTACCATAGAAGATATATTGTAAAAGACTGGCTATATTTCCCTCCTACCTATCCCACCTCCCACTTGGTCTATTCCCTATTTTGATCCTGTCCCTTTTCAAGAGTGGGCCCTTCCCCCCAGCATGCCCTCCCTTCCATCATCCCCCCTGTCATCCCCCTCCCCCCTACTCTCCTATAGGGTGAGATATCCCATTTAGTATGTATGTCATTCTCTCCCCTGAGCCAGATTCAATGAGAATGTGGTTTTGCCTTTCTGCCTTCCTGTTCTTCCCCTCCCTTGCAACCACTTCCCCTTGCCTCTTCTATATGAGATAGTTTACCCCTTTCTGTCTCTCCCCATCTCCTCTCATTATATTCCTCTCTAACCTCTTAATTGCACCTTTTAAGTATCATCCCTTCCTATTAAATTTGACCTATGCCCTCTATCTATGTATACCTGTAAACATATATACACATTCACATATGTATTCATATGCCCATAAACCCTTCTTCAACTATTTTCATACTGAGAAAGGTTTTATCAGTTACAGTTATTGTTTTTCCATGTAGGAATGTAAATAATTCGATTTTGATAAGTTCTTTTTTGATTTCTTTTCCCTGTTTACCTTCTCAAGCATCTTGCTTCTTGTGTCTGAATGTCAAATTTTCTATTCAACTCTGGTTTTTTCCTCAAGAATGCTTGAAAGTCCTCTATTCCACTGAATGACCATATTTTCCCCTGAAACAAGATGCTCAGTTTTGCTGGGTAGGTGATTCTTGGTTTTAATCCCAGCTCTTTTGCCCTGTGGAACATGATATTCCATGCCCTTTGATCCCTCAGTGTAGAAGCTGCCAGATCCTGTGCTATTCTAATTGTGTTTCCACAATATTGAAATTGTTTCTCCCTGGCTGCTTGTAGTATTTTCTCTTTGATCTGGGAATTTTGGAACTTGGCTATAATATGCCTAGGAGTTTTCTTTTGGGGATCTTTTTCAGGAGGTGATCGGTAGATTCTTTCAACCTCTATTTCCCCCTCTGGGTCTAAAACATCAGGGCAATGTTCCTTGAGAATTTCTTTAAAGATGATTTCTAGGTTTGTTCTTTGATCAAGGCTTTCAGGTAGTCCAATAATTTTTAGATTATCTCTCCTGGATCTATTTTTCAGGTCAGTGGTTTTTCCCATGAGATATTTCACATTACCTTCTATTCTTTCATTTGTTTGGACCTGCTTAATAGCATCTTGATTTCTCATAAAGTCACTAGCTTCCATTTGCTCCAGTCTGATTCTGAAGGAATGAATCTCCTCAGTGAGCTTTTGAGATTCTTTTTCCATCTGGCAAATTCGGCTTTTTAAGGCATTCTTCTCCTCATTGCCTTTTTGAGTCTCTTTTGCAATTTGAGTTAGTCTATTTTTTAAGGTGTCATTTTCCTCAGTCAGGCTGTTGACTCTCATTTCATACTTTTCTTGCATCTTTCTCATTTCTCTTCCCAATTTTTCCTTCACTTCTCTTATTTGGTTTTTAAAATCCTTCTTAAGGTCCTCTATGGCCTGTAACCCGCTCGTATTTTCATTTGGGACTTTTGTTGCAGGATTTCTGACCTCCCAGTCCTCCTCCTGTTCCATGCTTCCATCCTCTTTGCCCCAAAAATAGGAGTCTAATGTTGCATTTTTCTGCTTATTTTGTTTCCTTTGCCTAGGCATGTTGCCACTTAATTACTTGACTTTTGGGGCTTGTTGCCACAGTAGGACTCTGCCATCAGACAGGGAAGCTTCCGTCCCAAATGTTGGAGTTTTCTCAACTGCCAGAGGTATTAGTTGGGTGGCCTCTGTGAAGCCCCCACACATTCTGGCAAGCTGGTCACACACCCCAAGACCTGCACCCCAGACCGTAATCCAGATCCAAGAAGGTTAAAGCAAAATCGATTACCCCCCCCTAGACTGATTGGCGGATCCCCCTACAGTTCGCAGGCCAGCAGCTGAAGCTGCAACTGAAGCTGCAAAATGGCAGCTGTGACTCCTCAGTGGCTTCTTGCCCCCAGGGGAAGAAGCTAACGTGTTCCCAACTACTGGTCACAAAGTCCATAGGGCACTAACCTCTCACTTTGACCTAGGCATCTATATGTTGGTGGTTCTGGAAAAGCCACAGCTGCTGGTGTTCTGGGGTTTCTCCAGCTGGCTGCTGGTCCAGCCACCCTGGGGCTAAAATTGTGATTCACACAGTCCAGGCTTGGCTCCCAGAGCACTGTGCTGACCACTCCCTGCTGGGCTGCCAGGCTGTCCTCAGTGGGAGGTTTGTGTCTCTGTGTCATTCTGTAGGTTCTGAAGCTCCAGAGGTTGTTCAGAGTCCCCTTTTACATGATTTTGAAGTGGTGTGGGCTGGAGCGCAGTGGAAGTGCTGTTTCTACTCCGCCATCTTGGCTCCACCCCCCAAGGGAGGACATTTCTGACATGGGAGCAGCCTGTGGAAAGTCATGGAGAATCCTGGGTGAGCCAGTCTGACTGAACTATAGAGTGAGTCAAGAGGGCATAATGTATAATAATAATTTATTATTGTCATAATGAATTATTATTTGTTATAGTAAATGAAAAGATTGATTGGAACCTCATTGTGAAGGACCTTTAGTGCCAAAACAGAGGAGTTTGTACTTGAGTCTAGAGAGGAAAGGTATGAAGTCCAGACAATGAGAACCCTACACCCAACCAGTAGCCTGGCAACACCAAAAGTCTGAAATGAGAAGGTGTATTGTATAAAGAGTTATACTCAAACAGGGGCACCCAAATAGGTATCAACCTGTTTAGAGGAGCAGATGATTTCTCCCAGTCATGCATACCAGCATTCTTGAGAGCATTTTGCTAGCTCTGATTTTGGAATTGCCTTCAGAGTTAACTTCCATTCTTTTTCATATCATCCAATATGATATTTAAGATTATATCTAGTCTGATAAATCTTTGTGTTTTTTCATTCAACATTCCAAAAAATGTCTAAAATGCCTGCTACATGCCAAGACCCCACTCTAGGCACTGAGAATACAAAGACAAAACTAAAACAGTACCTGCCTGCAAAAAGCTTACATTCTACTAGGGAGCTAACATTCTGCTTTGACAGTGGGTTTGATATTTGTAAATAGGAAGCCCTCAGAGTTAGATCTGGTTTGAACTCCTTGAGGGCGAAGACCATGCTATTCTTCATCTTCATACTCAGTGCCCAATACTTGACACAAAGAGGTGTTTAGTGTAGAATTGGCTGAGTTGTATTGAATTAAATTAGGTGAATAATCAGGCAGATTAATACTGACTGCTGGTAGAAATTCATTGAGACTATATAGGAATGAAACTTGACTTGCTTTTGTGAATGTGAGCTGGCTCAGTGGTGGGAGAAATTCAGGCAAGTCAGGAGGCTGAGTAGACTGAAGATAAGAGTTCCTGTCTTTAAGTAGCAAGAGAGGTTAGAAAAGTAGGTTGGAGCTATCTTGGACAGTGCCACGGATGCCAGGCTGACATTTGCATAAATTCTGAATCTGAGAAAGCAGAGGATTGACATAATCACGACAATGGCTTGAGGAGATTAACTCTGTGATCCTCTGCACTACATCTTAACTTCATTTCCTGCCCAAATTCCAGAATATATTATTAAGGAAGGGCTTATGATCATTTAGGAAGGAAATCTACATTCTTAAAAGTCAGTCTGTTTCATCAAGAGTTAATGCCAGATGAACTGCATTTCCTTTTTCCGCAATTACTAGACTGGTAGAAAAAAACACTGTCATCAGCATAATATAGTTGGTTTTGACAACTGCAATTGACAAAGATTCTCAGAATACCCTTAGGACCAAATAGTGATATGGGCAATTATGACAATACAGATTCAGGTGGCCTCCAAACTCGTTCAATGCCCTGATTTAAAGAGTCATGATTAATGGCCTGAGGTTCAACTGAAGGGAAGTCTGTACTGGACTACCCAAGGGGCCCATCCTTTGTAATGCTGATCAACTTCTTAATCAGTGTATTGGATGAAGGCAGAGATAGCATCCCTTTTAAACTTTCAGGTGGCATAAAGCTGGGAATGATAGCTAAATCATCTGAAAAGTTAGGATCCAAAAAGTACCTGACAGGCTAGAAGAATGATTTAAATCTAATAAAAAAATTCAGTAGAGATAAATGTAAAGTCCTATACTTTGGCTCAAAAATCAAGTGCATGAGCTCAATATGCTAGACAACATATCCTACCAAAAACAAAGTTTTAACAGGCTTCAAGTTCAATATGAATCAACAGTGTGATAGGGCAGCTCTAAATGCTGAGCTGAAATTGAATTACTCATGTAACTAGAGCCATTATATCCAGAATGGTGGATATAATCATAAACTCAGTGCCCTCTCCTATGAGAAGAGAATCTCTGAAGTATTAAAATCAATAGTGGTACCATATTTTAGGAAGATCATTGACAAGCTGGATCATTTCCAGAGGAGGGTGATCAGAATGGTGAGAGAATCCAATACCATACCATAAAAAGATCAAGGGGGATGTTTTTCCAGAAGAGGAGACTTAGAGGGAAATGTGATAGCTAATCTTTAGACACGTGAAAGACAATACTGTTAAAGGGGTTTAGATTTGTTCTGGTTAGCCCCAGAGGATACCACTAAGAGTAATGGGTGGGAGTTGTGATGAGACAGATGTTGGCTTAATGCAATAAGAAACATTCCCAAATTTGGAAATGGCCAAGTACACAGTGCAGTAGATAGAACACTGAGCCTGAAGTCAGAAATATCTAAGTTCAAATCCGGTCTCAAACACTACCTGTGTGACCCTGGGCAAGTCACTTCACCCTGGTTGCCTCAGTTTCCTCATCTGAAAAAAATGAGCTGGAGAAGGAGATGGCAAACCACTCCTGTATCTTTGCTAAGAAAATCACAAATGAGTTCACAAAGAGTAGGAAATAATTAAAATGACTGGACACCAACAAAATTTGGAATAGGCTCCTTCGGGGTGTCATCCATTCCCCATTATTGATAGTCTTCATGCAGAGAGGAGATCAGCAACTTGACAAGGATATTGTCTAGGGCAGTCTTTATTAAGCTCTGGGTTAACCAGATCTCCAAGTTGCCTCCAACTTAGAGTTATTGTGATTCTGAGGCAAGAAGAGACTAGAATCCAGGACACTAAAATAATCATCCTAATGCACAAGTCTAATTATGTCTTTCTGCTGTCTAAAAATCCTCAATGACTCCCCATTTCTTATAATATAATACACAAATTCCTTAACCTAGGATTCAATCTCTCCACAACCATGTTCCAAACCCCTTTTCCACTCAGTATTGCTGCTTTTCATACCATGCATGTTCCATCCAAATGGAACTGCTTACTGTTTCCCTGGTCTCCTTCACCTGCATGCTTTTATATCCATCTTCACAGACTTGTCCCTCACTCTGTAATTTTATCAAATCAATTTTAGTCAACTAATCTACAAACTCTTATTAAGCCCCTACTATATTCCCATGTGGGGCTAGATATCATGGATGCAAATACAAAGAATGAAAGAATCGGGGCGGCTAGGTGGCGCAGGGAGTAGAGCGCCGGCCCTGGAGTCAGAAAAACCTGAGTTCGGATCCGGCCTCAGACACTTAACCCACACAAACAAAAACCTAGCCATGTGACCTTGGGCAAGTTACTTAACCCCAATTGCCCTAAAAGGGGCAGCTAGGCGGCGCAGTGAGTAAGAGCGCTGGCCTCGGAGTTGGGATGACCCGAGATCAAATCCGGCCTCAGAAAATGAGCACCCACACATAAATAATGACGAGCCGTGTAACCTTGAGCAAGTTACTTAACCCCAATTGCTTAAAAAAAAAAAAGAATGAAAGAATCCCTACCATTTGGTTTTCCTCTACCAATTTTATGTTTTTGCATATCCCCAAAGCTGCCCAATATGCCAGAAGTAGCTTATAGCCATCAATGGTAAAATGTATTGCCAGAAAAGGAAATAGGCCCATCCTGGGAGTAAGAGCATGGAAAAATAGATGGCCAGCTTAAGCATTTGTAACATTGGTACCCATAGACTGTCAAAAGATGTATATAGGAAGGCCCCTGTCAGGTTGGTTTCTGTGAAGTTTCAATGTGAAAATTTGGGCAAGTTACAAAGAATAAAACAATGCAGATGAGATAGAATGTGCAACAAAAAAGAAGACTCCTAGAGAGAGAATAGAATAAATGAGGGGAGGGGGAATAGGAGGAGGGAAATACAGTTAGCAATAATAACTGTGAAAAAAATTTTGAAGCAAGTTTCTCTGATAATCAGGCCTCATTTCTCAAAGAATATAGAGAACTGAGTCAAATTTATAAAAATAAGAGCCATTCCCCAATTGATAAATGATCAAAAGATAAGATTAGTTTTCAGATGAAGTAATTAAAACTATCTATAACCATATGAAAAATACTCTAATTCACTAATGATTGGAGAAATGCAAATTAAAATAATTCTGAGGTACTACATAATACCCATTAGACTGACTAATAGGACAAAAAAGATAAATGACAAATGTTGGTGGTGAAAATGGAACTTTAATACACTGTTGGTGGAGTGTATACTGATTCAACCATTCAGCAGAGCAATTTGGAGCTATGCTCAAAGGACTTTAAATGATGCATACCCTTTGACCTAGCAATACCACTACTAGGTTTGTATCCCAAAAGAGATTTTAAAAAACTAAAAGGAAAATGACCTATATATACAAAATATTTGTAGTAGTTCTTTTCTTGGGGTAAAGAATTAGAAGATAAGGGAAAGCCCCATCAATTAGGGAATGACTGCACAAGTTGTGGTATGTAATTATGATGGAATACTATTGTCCTATAAGAAATGATGAACAGGATGCTCTCAGAGAAACCTGGAAAGATTTACATGGGCTGATGCAAAGTGAAATGTACTGTGCACAAAATAGCAACAATATTGTAAGATGATTAGCTGTGAATGACTTAACTATTCTCATCAATACAATGACCCAAGACAACTCGAAAGACTTATGATGCAAAGTGCTATCCCTCCCCAGAGAAAGAACTGATGCTGTCTGAATACAGATTGAAGCATACTTTTTTTACTTTCACAAAAAAAGAAGACTCCTGTTGATGAGATTATGTATCACCTGAAATATTTAATACTAATTTTAAAAATAATATCCATAGTACCTTGCAGTTATAAATCTCCTTATATAGATTATTTTATTTCATCTCCACAAGAATGCTGTTAAGGTAAATAGGGGGAAGGGAGTGGTCCTGTGATTTCATTGTCATCAGGAATCCCTAAGTGAGAAAGCTCCTTCTACCAAGGCAGGTCAGCAGTTACTCTGTCTAGTTGCCTGGAGGCTAAGTGACTTGCCCAGATGCACACTGTCAGTATGAGTCTGAATGTTATGGCTTGACCTCAGTTCCTCCTGGCTCCAAGGCATGCTCTCTCTCAACTATATTATTTTCCCCATTTTACAGGTGAAGAGATTGAGGTTCAGAGAAAGTCTATGTCTAAAGTCACACACCTAGCACATAGAAGAACTGGGAGCCAAGCCCATGTCAATCCAAGATTCTAAATCAAGTGTTCTTTCCCTTTCATCCCAGTGCCTCAATAACCTAGTGCTGATACCTCTATTTTCCCTACTAAAAATGTCAAAGCCTCCATTACAATGACACATTGATAAATGTGTCCATGACAACTTTCCCTTTTGCTCTCAATTGTGTATTTCTTATGCTCCTCTTCAAAATGAGAATGGATTCTGTTATCTTAATGTTGTTTTTGAATAATGTGGGTCCTTTTAAAGACTAAACCAACTTAATTTGAATGGTATAAAAATGAATCGTGAGGTCAGAAATATCCATATTGTGCCTGACATTTAGAAGCATCATTAGAGTAGCAGGAATGAAGATTCTGGGGAAGGGTTTGTTTTTCTTTTTCTTTTTTGGTGTTTCTCTAATCTGGCAGCAAAAATATCTATACAACATTAGCTTCAGAGTGAGGGTGATTTTAATTCTTGCAAAAGAAAAAATGCCAGATTCCCTAATTTGCACTTGTTCTTTGTGTGCCATTCCCTCTGTCTCCCTTTGCATTTTAATTGGGAACCTAGCTTTGGACAATGGCTTTGGAGCAACCCAGCTGACCTTGAGTTTCCTAATCACCATTCTCTGTCCATGCTCCTACTGAAGGGAGTCATTTGTGTTCTCCAAGTTTGAATGTCAATGTGGCAGTACTAGCATTTTTAATTGTAGTCTATGCCCTCCTAACATCAGGGAGGATTTCAGATCTGGCCATTTCTCAAAACATTCTTTAGGAAAAAGTCAATACTTCCATAGAAACAAATTATGACATGTAGAATTATATGATGACTATCTTTAAAAGCATTTAGCCAACCCTTCCCACCTTTTCATTTATTTTGAAGAGTAAAATTACTTTTCCAAACACAACAGGCAGATGTGGATCAGGAAATATTTGCAGAAGAAATGTAAAATAGCATTAGAATTGTTAGCTCTGTAATCAAACGTTAGCCCCTTCCCCAACCTTACCATTTATTTGAAGAACTTCCTTTATTACCTGACAAGCTTGCTCATTCTGTGCATTTATTTCGATTTTGTTGGGCTCCCAGCCATGCTTATAATGTTGCCAGGGAGTAAAATATTGGTTATAACCAGAATCATAAATCTTTCTTATAACCGTGAGACTGTATCTTTATGGTCATAGATCATTTTAGTTACTGTCCAAAAAATGCCATCATATCATGTTACAAATTAGAAAACTGAAAGACAGTGCTCAGTTGACATCACCTATTATGTACAAGCAAGGAAAATGATTTTCCTTTCTTATAAGGCAGTATTTCCAGTTATGAGCATTTTGGATACAAATGGCATGCAACATGGACATGTGCTCTGGCCAACTTTTGAATGTTCTCATAGGGAAGCATGGGAAATAAAAATTACAATCTCTCTACAGAAGTATTCATCCAAATATAGAAAGCAAAAACTCATCACAGATCAGGGAAGAAAACTGACCCCAGCTTTGTTTGAGTGACGAGAAGAAAAGACTATTTTTCTGACTAGTAGGCAAAGGTTGGGAAAAGATTCAGTAAAAATTTAAATCTTGAATTTGGTTAGGCAAGACCACATTATTCCCAAGATATTTAATCCATAACCTTTGTTGATATACTGTACATAATTGTCAGTAAGCTATTTTTCTCCAAGTCAAAAAAACAGGAAAAAGTTTTTTTTTAAATCATAAAATAAATTCTATGTCTAACCTTTTACCAGCAGTATAAAAGTTTTGTCAAGTTCTAGCAAAATGCAAAAGTTCCAAGTGATAGATGAGAAATCTACTGTATTAAGCACAACCTAGATGAGTTTAAGAAGGCTCAACCCCAGGTTGGTTTTGAGTTTCAGGCTGATTAATTCATCAGTCATAGTCATTCTACAATACCCTCTACTAAGTTATAGAATTATGGGCACTCCATCAGTAGAGGAAGGGCCCCCACAACTGAAATTTCAGATCTTTGATATATTGAAGTAAATAGATTTCTTCATCCTGTTATTTCTTTTACTTCTTACTAATATGTTATAATGGCCATGGTGTTTTGTGTCTTTAATAAAAAATCCAGTTCACAAAGTGCCTAGTAATTACTACACACAAGTGTGAGAGTCCTCATGAGTTCAGACCATCATTAGGGGAAGAATATCTCCCCAGTCACATTCGGTCACCAAGTTCCTTTTGTCATATCATAAGGCATAAATGTAACCATGACTACTGAACTGATAGTTAAAGGCAGAAATAGTGATACCTGTTACTGAGCATTGCCGTGAATAGTCATGTATAACGTATATAGTCACAATGCATGTGACTGCTAAAGCATTCTACTATGGTGCCCTGAAATTTCCTGTGATTCTGTCTATGATCACCTGAACTTTCCACTTCAGTGTGCAGTTAGGAGCATCTTCACGGCCCACTTCAAAGGAAGAAGTAGCCGTGGATAAGTGAGTAGGGTTTAGATGATAGAAAAGAGAACAGGAAAAATCAACACTTATCTGTATATAGGAGTTCCAGTCCCAGTTCGATGAATTTGTAAGTCTTTTAACATCTCTGACCTTCAGTCTCTTCTTCTGCAAACTATCTCACTACAGGAGTGCTCAAGGATTGAATGAAACACTTATACAGGCATACCTTGGAGATAGTGAAGGTTTGGTTCCAGACTACCGCAATAAAGCAAAAATTCCAATAGAATCACACAATATTTTTTGTTTCCCAGTGCATATAAAAGTTATTTTTACACTATATTGTAGGCATTGAGTGTGCAATAGTGTTATGTTTATAAAAGCAATATACCTACCTTAATTAAAAATATTTTATTGTTAACAAATGCTAATCACCTTCGGGGCTTTCAACGAGTCATAATTGTGCTGGTGGAGAGTCTTGCCTTGATGCTGATGGCTGCTGACTGATCAGTGGTGGTTGCCGCTGGTCAGCACAGCTGTGGCAATTTTTTACAATAAAACAACAATGAAATTTGCAGCATCGATTGTCACTTCTTGTCACTTGATCCCTTAGAGGCCATTGTAGGGTTATTAATTGACCTAATTTCAATTTTGTTGTGTCTCAGGGCATAGGGGGGCCTGGGTAGATGGAGAGAGAAGGGGAAGAGTGTGTCAGTGGAGCAGTTAGAACATGTACAGCATTTATGAATTAAGCTAGCCATCTTATAATGCCCCCAACAATTCCAATAGTAACATCACTGACCACAAAAACCATGGAAGGTATAATAATGATGAAAAAATTGAAATATTTCAAGAATTATCAAAATATGACCCAGAGACACAATATGAGTACATGCTGTGGGGCAAATGGCACCAGTAGGCTTGTTCAATGCAAGGTTGCCACAAATCTTCAATTTGAAAAAAAAAACCAATATCTGCAGAGCACGATAAAGTAAAGAGTGATAAAAACATGCTATCCTTGCTTGTATTTGTGTTTACAGGCATTTTCACTGATTCAAAACAATATTAGCCATTTTACCTGAGTCCGTAAGTAGAATCTCTTTCTTACCTTTTTCATAAAGTCTTTTAAAAAGAGTTTGACATTGATGCTAAGACCCCTGTTTTAGTAGGAAGCTAATGAACCCAGGGCTCGGTGGATTGAAAGCCTGAAGCACACACTGTGAGTTAATTTTGTTGCCGGTTTGGTAATGGCCTTTGGAGTCATTAGGGCTTACTGCTGTTTTCACTTTGGGGTTTTCTTTTGCTTCAACTCTATAGTGTTTAGAATTGAAAGCTCTGACTTCTCCAAACCACTGAGTGGTTTTCTAATGCTCACAGTGAGTGGTAACTGGGCAGATGTGTGTGGAGTCGAGTTAAATGTCAGTTGACACAGAATAAGCTGCCTAATTCATTAGCAATGGAACAGGCCTTCTCTTGATGAAAAAAAAAGAGAGAGAAAGCCTTCTCATAATGCTGGAGTTTAGGCACAAGATGACCATCTGCCCTGCAAGGTGTGTCATATCTGGCTTCTATAAATGGAGTTAGGATGTGAGACAGATATGATTTAACTCAGTATGTATACAAAGCTATGTCATTATGACTCTTGTGAGATATCACCATGATTTCAGTTAAGACAAAAGAGGCCATGCTTTTAGGAGGGACAGCAAGAGCCAAGTCCCTAAATTAAATAGCTGGAAGTCATTGAAAAAGAATGCCACGTTTCCACCCTCCTTATAAGTAAGGGGTGTGTGTGTGTGTGTGTGTGTGTGTGTGTGTGTGTGTGTGTGTGTGTTGGAGGTTATGGCATATAGAAGAGGAAAGGGACTTCTGAAATCAACTAATCTTGCTGATTCATTACTCAGTATAGACCAATCTCCTTGATAGTTTTCTTTTTGCCTTCTCTACCCCCCACCTTATAATCCTCCTGACTCCCATCTGCCCCATCACAAAAAGGCCCAATGCAAACTCAATCTCAGAGGAAATGAAGCTCTGTGTCTCTCCAGTTGTAAGTGGTTGAATGGATGGATGGATGGAGGAATAAACAGACAAATGAATGAAAAATATTTACTAATTCCTCCTTCAGTTGTTGGAGACACTTCTCATCCCCAAATCATTTTGTATCTACTTTGTATTTGTATGTGATGTGTGCTCTCTCTCTCTGTCTGTCTATATATATAATGTATATATATATATGCACATATTATATATACATATACATATATATATACGTCATTTTCTCTAGTGGAACGTAGATCCCTGAAAGTCAGGGACTGGTTGTGTTGTCTATATTCCTAGTACCTAGACAGTGCCTGGTGAACTTCACACTTAATTTGTTTATTGAATGAATAGCTATCTGCTTGTTTTTAAGATATCAAGCCATTACTTCAAGATGTCAGTTTATGCCCTGGCCCTCTACTTCCTCACATAAAGCGGGAACTACTTCAAAAGCAAAGACTAACTCCCCATTTAACTAAGGCTCTACCAGCTATCATAATGTCACAGCTACACACTGAAGACAACCAGTCAGGGTTTTTGATGATCATCGTCATTCATTATGATATTTCTTGATCAGCCTGATTTAGCTAAACATAATTTCCAAGGACATATAAGGCTTTCACAAAAAAGGAGCAGGGCATCACAGAGTAGCAAATATTTAATGTAGTAGAAAGCAGGCTGGATTTGAAGTCAGAGGATTTTGAAACCTGACTCTTCCACTTATCCCTGTGTGACCCTGGTAAAGTCACTTTGCTTCTTTGGGACTCAGTCTCCTCATCTGCAAAATTAGGACTGGATTACTTCTTAAGTCTCTTTCAAACAGATGGACTAGATCAACCAACACTGTTGAGTGTTGCCTAAGCCAGATGAAAATAAACAAATAACAAAATACAATAAAATATAGGTAACATTAAGGCAAATATAGCTCACAAGAATTTTTAGATATGGTTTAAGGACCCCTATTTCTATTTCAGTTTGACACCACTGGACTAAATGATCTCTGAGGTTATACCAGCTCTAAAGAGGCTGTATATACCTTGAAAATGTCAGAGACTTCTGTTGTGAAATTAGAAGTAACCTGCTCTCCAGTATCTACCCCAGAGACCACCCTTCACAGAGATAAGCACCCAAATGGAGCCACTCTTCTACACTTCTGTCCCATGTTTCATTGGACATTTCCTTCATATGCCAGCTCATTTTAATGCAGAGTCATTTTCTCAGTCAGGTTATTTTTTATTTCTGCCATTGAGTCAATGGGATAAGGGTGGGGTTTTTTTCACAATGAATCTTTGTATTCAGTCAAACTTGAGGAACATTTGGCTGAAATACAAGTAAATTTAACATTTCCAAATGACTAATTATCAAAGAGAAATGAGTCAAATGGGAATCATTATCTAGCATCAGTCATCTTTACCTCCTGCCTACACATATCTAATAGCCTAAAAAAGCAAAGGGTATACACTGTTCTTGCTTGGGAAAGCAGTCATTTCATTGAAGGTCAAGGTATAATTTCTTTGATTTCTGAAAACATTCTCCATTAAGCAGTATCACTCCAGAATGCTGAATTAAAGAGAATGGAGATAAGTACCTCTAGAGATATATTTCTTAAAAAGTCATTTCATGGAATATATTTCTAAAATGGCAGGCCAAATCTAGTAAGATGGAATGTAATAAGGATGAATGTAAAGTTGTCAACTTGGGGTTTAAAAATCAACCTCATTTGGAGGGTGAAGGTTGGTCCCAGAAATACATTTGGGTAGGGGAGGGAAACTTACTAACCATTTCTGTTGTTGTTGAGTTATTTTTCAATAGTATTTGTCTCTTCATGAGCACTTGGAGTGTTCTTGTCAAGGATACTGGAGTGATTTGCCATTTCCTTCTCCAGCTCATTTTAGAGATGAGGAAACTGAGGCAAACAGGGTTAAGTAACTTTCCCAGGCTCACACAGATAGTAAATATCTGATTTGAATTCAGGAAGATGAGTTTTCTTGATTCCATGCCTGGCACCCTAACCATTGTGCCACCTAGTATATCCTTATAACCATTAGGACTATCTAAAAGCAGAGGTGTTAGTCCATGGTGGTAATCGGTCCCCTCAGTTTGGAACTTTCCGGGTAAAGGCTAAATTGTCATTTGCTATGTCATAGAAGGGATAAAGGTTCAGGTATGAGTTGACCTAGATGGCGTCTAAGATTCCTTCTAACACTGATATTTTATGATTCTATTTTTCCACCTTGGAAAAAAGTCAAAACCAGAGTGGGCTGAATACTTGCTATATAAATAAACTACTCTTGGGGTGTAAGTTAAGTACTACAAAGAGGGGAGCTTGTCTCCTTGCAGAGATGCTATTTGGTAAATTACTGCTCCCTTGTGCTCAGTAATGGTACCCTAATGGCCTGGCAAACACATGCAGAGAGTAGCTTTCTGGCCCATTGTTTTGCAAATTAAATTTTAAGATAAACTTCTGATCCATAGGGCATTCTTACATTTGCTCTGCGTGTCTTTCTTCTACTTTTCTTTCCCTACATTCCTTGCTTCTCTCCCCACCCCATTATTGTATGAGTTGGATTGTCCCCTCCATTTTCCTGCACTGAATCACTGGCCTTCTTTCTGAGTTCCCTGGGCAGATCCTCCCCTGCCCCCACCTTGTACTTCCATATTTCCTATCCTTTCATTCATTATTTTTACTGAATTTTCCCCGTATCTTCAATCCAACAAATACCCCCACTCCTTGCCCCCTTGCTTCTCATTTCTCTCTTTCTTTTCTCTCCTCTACTTAGGATCCTTTTTGTTTCCCTTTTCCTGCCGTTTAATGATTTTTCCCACTGACAAGCTTTGAGGAAAATGTCGAGAGGCCGGCAGCACTTTTATGATAGCTCACTGCTCTCATTGCCGCCTCCTGAACAGATGTAGCGAGAATTCTTACCATGGTGTTACAGGGGTGGTTTGTTTCCCACTTGTAAATCTTGGCAATCCAAGTAGTTTAGATTTAATGAACCTCCAAGTATTCCATTTGGAAATTCCTTTTCTTTGATTTTTCTACTTTGTAAAGCCCTTCCCCAGCCCCTGCCATGTTTTGAGCATTGTAAAACAATATGGTATGATAGGAAAACAGGGAACTTTGAGACAAACAAGACCTAGGCAGCAACCCCACATCTGACACTTGCCAGCTGAGTGACTGCGGCTAAGTTAGAGGATCAGAGAGTACTAGACCCAGACCTGGGAGATACTTCATAGGCCACCTAGCCCAACCTCTTTATTTTATAGTTGAAGAAACTGAGATATTTGGCAATGAAGTGACTTGCCCAAGGTCACACAGGAAATAAATGTCTAAGGTAGAGAGCCCACGCTCTTTCCACAGTCTCACAGTTAAGTATCTCTGAGCTTCATGGTTTCCTCATCTGTCAACTGGGGACCAGAAGATAATAGAATTCCCACTGGAAGCAATTTGGGAAGGTAATTTGCACCAGCTCCCTCATTTTATAGTGGAAGAAGGTGAGACAAATAAGATCACAACACCTAGAGTGGCTTCATCCCAGAGTAGTCATGAGAATTGAATAAGATAGTGTATCTAAAGCCTTCTATAAATGCCAGCTGTTTTATTTTATTTTTATGGGTGTCTATTTGCCAAATTTCTGTAAACAGCCTGGCTTTGTTATCCTTCTCCTATGGCTATCAGTACCTGCAGATTAGTTAGGAATAAAAACTAGGGGTGAAGGATGGGGAGGGAAAAAGAAATCAAAATGGACTTACCTTGAGTTCATAGGACTTAGAGCAAGAAGGGGCCTTAGTAATAGTCTAGTCAGATGTCCTAATTTTACGGATGAGGAAACTGATGGTCAAAGAAACTGGATGACTTACTCAAAGAAGCAAGTAGCAGAGTCAACATCTGAAGAACCAGATAGATTCAGGAAAAAAAACAAAAACAAACAAACAAAAAACATGTGCTTCAGCACCTTGGACAAAGGTCCCTCCACCCCACCCCTCCCTCACTAGAGAAACTCCTCCTTGCCTCAAGACACTTATATAGTACATACTTTCCACATTGTCCTGTAGTTGTATGACTTCTTTTAGGTTGGCAGATGAATCACAAAGCCCCTTCAGGAAATAGGTAGCCTTCTCAAAATATACTGTATTAGTCTGAATGTCAATCTATTACCACTAGGTTTTACAGTGGGAAATTTATAAACATCAATTATTGGTCATTGTGATTCCACTCTAGGCCTCACTTTGCCCATTACATTACATAAGCTGATGAAAGCTAGTACGCAAATCAAGTTGTTGCCAAGTTAAACCATGCTCTTATAGTGAAGGCAGGTGTTGTTGTTGAGTGGATTTTAGTTATGTCTGACCCTTTGTGACCCCATTTGGGGTATTTTTGGCAGAGATAATGGAGTGATTGACCATTTCCTTCTCTAGCTCATTTTCCAGGGGAGGAAACTGAGGCAAATAAAGTTAAGGTCATACCAAGGTCATAGGACTCAGGGCAGGAAGAGACCTAAGTAGTAATTGCCCAAGGTCATACAGCTAATAAGTGTCTAAGGCCCCATTGGAACCCAGGTTATTCTGAGTCCAAATACAGCATACTATCCTCTCTACTAGAGATGTCAAACACAAAATCCATATTTCCCCTGTAACACTTCCTAGTGTAGCAGAACCAGATTAAAACAGAATTGGGAAATGTTTAAATAAAAATACAACAGAACAAAGATAATATCCATATGCATTTTCTAATTCAACATATAGCCAAAGGGATCCTTATGTATCATTTTCTGAAACCATTTCTGTTTGAGTTTGACACCATTGGACTATACAGCACAAAAATGTATTTTGGAGGGTCTTGACATGTGAATTTATTGGTATATTCCAAATGAAGAAGTGTCCTTTGTCCCATGATCCTCTACCAACATTCTGAGCACTAGTTCTGCAACTTGTGGTTGCAGAGTGACAGTTCTTAAATGTTTTGGTCTCAAAACTGTACTCTGCTTGTAAAAAAATATTGAGCATCCTATAAAATTTTTGTTTATATGGATTGTATCTATCAGTGTTTAACACATTAAAAAGTAAAAGTTTTATATTTTTAAAATTTGTTTATTAGTTTATTTTTAAATGATTGAATCTATTATATGTTAAAATATATTTTAAGAAAAATATATTTTTCAAAACAAAAATTTAAGCAAGAAGACTGGCACTGTGTTAATGTATTTTTGCAAATCTCTTTCATGTCTGGCTTAATAGAAGATGGCTAGATCCTCAAATCTGCTTCACTCTGGTCCACTGTTGCTTGGGTTGAAATATGTAAAGGTAATCTACCCTCATGTGGATATGTGGTGAGAAAAGAGAAGGATATTTTAATAAGCTACCAAAATCTTAGTATTATTATAAAAATAGTTTTGACCTCCCAGATTTTTTAAGAGTGTCTTGGGGATCCCAAGGGTTCCACTGACCATACTTGGAGATCTCTGTCTTAAAGACTTACCTCAGTCACTGATAGGTTAAAGGATTTTCCCAGAGTTCACAGTCAGGATGGGTCAGAGGTGGGACTTAGATCCAGGACTTTTTGACTATGAAGCTAGTTCTCTACACATTATAAAAATAATTTTAGTGTGTATATACTAAATATATGTGTGTATACACACGTACACCAGTAAATATACCAGTCTGTGTGTGCACACAGGGGTGTGTATACTGGTATCAAGTTAATTATCCCAACTACCTCGCACAATACACATGCAGGTTCTCCCCCAGTGACTCCAGTCACAGCTATTCAGACCCCTTTTACATTCATAGCCCTGAGAAGCAGATGGTAGAAATACCATGAGACCCATCAGATGTGAAAAGAGACTCAGAGAGGTTTCCAAAGTCCACCAATGGGACAGTGACAGAGCTAGACAGTCAGACCTTCTAGATAAGTGCCTTTGGGCTATATCAACCCTGGCCTAGCTATCTGCACAACCTTTTCTGATCATCACCATACAAATTAAGTGTTTTGTAACTTCAAAGGGCTACATACATGAAGTATCACTGACTTTTATAGTTGTGAAATCTGCATTTCTTCTGAGGAATTATTTGCAAACTCATATGCCTGGCATGATTCTGTCAGCAGTTTCAAAGTCCAGACTGGTAGGCTGTGTAGTGACAGGCCAACTATCCATGACTTCTGGCTGGCAGATATTTCAGCTTATGAGCAGACATTGCTCCCCATCCATGACTAATGTTTAAATGCTCTCCTGAGCCCCTTTCCTATGATATGATGGATTTCACTAGATTTCAGAGTGGATGGGACTCTAAATTCAACCCCCTCATTGTACCATTGAAGATCTGAGGCCCAGAGGGTTTACATGACATGACCAAGGTCAGACAGGTTTTCAGTGACTGAGTCTCAAGAATGAGATGTGACCTTCAGCTCAATTTCTGACGTTCTTTCCATTAGGCCACATTGCCTCTCTAGAGCAAAGGTTCTTAACCTGGTGTTGTGAACTTTTAAAAAAGAGTTTGATAACTATATCTTATGATTGTTTTCTGTGATAAAGAGAATTTTATTTATGCATTTTATACATTGTTTTATGCATTTAAGAACATTATTGTGAGGAGGGATCCACAGGCTTCACCATACTGCCAGAGGGGTCCAGGACACACACACACACACACACAGACACACACACACACAGACACACACACACACACACACACACATACACACAGACACACACACACAGACACACACACAGACACACACACACACAGACACACACACACACACACACACAGACACACACACACACACAGACACACACACACAGACACACACACACAGACACACACACAGACACACACACACAGACACACACACACAGACACACACACAGACACACACACGACACACACACACACAGACACACACAGACACACACACACAGACACACACACAGATACACACACAGACACACACACACACAGACACACACAGACACACACACACGCACACACACACACACAGACACACACAGACACACAGACACACACACAGACACACACACAGACACACACACACACAGACACACACACACACAGACACACACACACACACACAGACACACACACACACACACACACACACATGTAAATTCTCCTGATTTAGAGCATTAACGGGTAAATGAGCATTTATTAAGTGTCTTCCATGCCAGGTGCTGTACTAGGTGTTCGAGATACAAATACGAAAGTGAAATAGTCTCTGTCCTCAGGGAGCTTGCGTTCCAATCACGGAAGCCTGGGAAGGGAGTTTAGATCCAAGGACTCAGAGGAATGGGAAATGGGACTCTGAGGCAGTAGATGACGGATGGAGTCCTTTTCCAGTGGCATTAACTTGGATACAATTCCCAGCGGGAGAGTAAAAGGCAGAAAGACAAATACCCATGATAGGCAGATCCTGGTGTCCAAGTGGAAGACTACGTGGTAGGAAAAGCAGAATTTGGGTCTTCTCCATATGAGAGGTCGGGTCTTTTGTAGTCCCTCACCCACCACACAGGCTTGCTCAGCCCCAGGACAGAGTTATAAAGAAGAGTGGATGAACTCTCCCTTGTAGGATCAGAGGGTCCCTTCTCCTAATGGGGCAAAGTGGGGCTGAACCAGGGCAGGTGGCAAGATGCCAGCACTGGACCAACATGAATAAATTCCTTCTTAAGAAAAAGTTGGTGACCAGAGGACAAGTGAATGAAATGAATAAAAATACACTTACTAAGTCATCACTTTTGTGCCAAGCATTGTGCTAAGCATCAGGCAAAGAAATAAAGAAAGCAAGACAGTCCTTATTCCCAGGAAACTTATACTCCAGTTGGGGGAGATAACACAGACAAAGAAGTTTATCTGTGGGCCTATAAGTTGTGGGGTTTCAGCAGTAGGGCAAATGGCAATCCTAAAGGTCCTTAGATGACATCCAAATGTCAAAGTACAACCCTCAGGGGTCCACAAGGAGTAGAGGCAGGACAGACGGTGAGACCTGGTGCCTTTGCATCAGGAAGGAGGGGAGTTGGTGACTTCCATATCCTCCGAGCTATGTGAACAATCAAACAGCTTGGATGGTTCTGGGCAGCCCCATCTAGGGAAGGAGACAAAGACAGAAGGCAAGACAGGAGAAGGTCTTTCCTTCTCTTGGCTGTTCCCAACAGCTTCTTTAGATGGGGTTGGGGAATCATAGACTCTGGATGCTATAGGTTTAGCACTGGAAGGCCTCGAAGGCTGTGTAAAAAGAAAAAAAAAGTTCAGTAATTTGCCCAAGGACTTGGGTATTTTTCATCTGCGTTCATGCTACACACTGAGTTAGACTGTAAGTAACTCGAAGGTAGGAAACATGCCATTTGTTTCCTTGATTGGACACTTCAGTTCTCCTTCCCACCTTGACCCCAGTGGCCTGCTCGGCTTTTTTAGCATATACTTTCTGACTGACCGATGCACTTAGTAAGTGGCACAAAACCCAGAGTGGGCTGTTCCCAGAATAGCTCATCTCTCATCTTTTTCATGAATTACCATTATTTCAATCACCTTAATGGTAACCCACAGATCCTTCCTTAGCCTTTCACTGAATGAAGCAACATTCGTCTTTCTTCCTCATCTTGAGACTTTCAGTGTCCCCGAAAAGGATGGACCCACCTGCTTTGTGTATTTTTCATATAATATATGATATACTACCAATTTCTATAGTTATGAAAAATCAGTAAGAATAGCTTCCATCGGCCCTCAGAGGCCTTGATAGCAATAGGAAGGTACTTCTCACCTGCTGCCTGATCACAGTGTGCCCATTCTGTCTTCCTTTTCTCCCTCCTTTCCTTCTCCATCAGAAGAAACAACAGTTGTGGACACAGATGGTCGATATTTGTTAAATGTTTGCACGCTAAGGGGGCCTCTCCATCTCCACAGAGGCTCATAATTCCTGTTGACACTAATAGCCACGACACGCTTTTTTATGGAGTGAGCAGGTCTCCAGACTTTGCCCAAAAGAACTTAATTGGATGCTTTTGTAAGGCGTATTTTCTTCTTCTCTTTTGTTGCGGTATGTATGATTTAACCAAATGAAAGGGGAAGTCTGTTTACTGAAGTAAGACCAATAACCAATGGTTCTATTGAATGTGTAATGCTCAGCACTTACACTCACAACGCTCTCCACATGCCTCTTGTAATTATCGCCCTACCATTAAAATGCTTCTGTCAAGAAAGATTTGTCCTGTGACATATGCTATAATTTCCCAAATGGGAAGCCATTTTTCCCTTTAGAAAAATCAGGGCAAACATCATAGGGTGCTTTCAGTGTCACATTTTACTTTAAGTATATCTTGTTTGTCAAGGAAGGAAGGAAAAAAATTAGTCTTCCTAGAAATAAACTTTCTGAGAGTGCTTGCTATTTTAGGGAGATAGACCCAGTTGTCAGTAAGCTGGGAAAAACAGAGTTTTGGTCCAAAAGTCTAAAGTCATGATGTCTAGTCCTGAACCAGAAACTAATGTATTGAGCTAGGATACCCTGGGTAAATCATTTCTTGGCAGCTCAGTGGAGAGCCTGCTGGCCTTGAAATCAAGAAGACCTGAATTCAAATGCTACTTCAGACATTCACTTGCTGTGTGATTTCTGGCAAATCACTTACCTCCGACTGCCTCAAGTTTTTTCATCTGTCAAATGGGGATAATAGCCCTAATCTCACATGATTGTCATGGGGATCAAATAAAATAACACCTAAAAAGTGCTATCTAAATGCTAATTATTGTTAGTATGACATACAAATTAGTATTCGTCTATTAATATAGACTTAGTATTAGATTAGTATCTGCAAGTCTCAATGTCCTTATCAATAAAATGGGGAGAATAATATTTGTCCCATAAATTTCATAGAATTTTTTTGTGAATCTGAAGGCAATAGTGAAATGTGAGCTGTCACAATTACTGGATCTATGTGCAGCCATGTATAACATAGCCTGTGGCTCTGCTAAATGACCTTGGGTAAATCACTCAACCTTCAGTTAACTCTAAAATGAAAAATGGTAATATTTCTATTGACCACCTCCTGGGGATGTTATGAAGATAAGGCAATCTGATGTATTTGGAAACACTTTGTAAACTTCAGCAGTTCAAGCTTGTGTAATTTCATCACTAATGCTGATCACAAATTGCTTATCTTTAATAGTTGGTCTTTGTGAATTTCTGGGCCTGAAAACCCATCCCCTCTTGTTAAATGTCATATAATGAGCCTCTCTAGACCTATGGGGGACTTCAGAGAGACATAGAGTCTTTACTAGGCTTGTGCTGAACCATTCTCCTACTTGGGAAGATGTCTTGGAGAACCCAGGGTCAGTCTCACAGGGAAGAAGACTTAAGTGATCACTCCACCTACAAATACTATTTAAAGGTGTCCTTGTTATGGTAATGTCATTAGGAAAGTCTTTGGGGTGGGGTTGGGGGACAGAGCTGTCATTTTGTTCATTTATATCAGTTCATTTATACCAGTGAGGAAGTTCCCTCTACCAGTGGTCTGCAAATTATGACCTTAGAGAATTTCAGTTGCCTGGAACACTGACCTGCCCAGAGTCACATATCCAGTCAGTGTCAGAGGAAGGACTGGAACCAGCTCTTTCTTCCTCTAAAGCCAGTTGTCCATTCATAGAGCCTCTCTGAGACAGGAAAATAGTATCTCAGAAAAATGAAAACCTGCCCAGTTTGTTCTGTCAGGTAATTCCACCTTTACCAGTGAAACTATTGGCAAGTTCCATCTAAAACAGAAGCCAAAAAGAGCTTGGAATCTCACTATGCGGGGGCATTTAGATGGCTCTGGGAGCAGAGCACTGAACTTGGAGCCAGGGAGGCCTGAGTTCAAATCCTACCTTGGACATTTAATAGCTGTGTGGGTCTGAACTAGTCAGTTAACTTCAGTTTCTCCAACTGTGAAATGACCTTGATGGCCCCTGGAGCTCCTTCCATCTCAAAATCAGCCACCCTATAAGACTAGGGAGGTATGACTGCAAGAATGTGAGGCCCCCAGGGGAGACGGAAAAACACTGGATTTAGAATCAGAGGACCTGGGTTTGAATCTCCCTCCTCCTCCTCAATCAATGCTCTTCGAGTAATAGAGTGGCTTGACTGTAAAGTGGGTGACAGTAGGAAGATTTGACCACAGCCTGATTCTCAAGGACTTTGAACGTCAGTATGAGGAACGTCAATCAGACCAGCAGTAATCATGTTCTAGAAATATAAAATAAAAATAAAAAGAACGGGGGTGTCTGCTCCAGCATTGATAAGGCCAATGGAAGCTTTACTGCGGACAGCAGGTAAATGAAATATGCGCAGTCCAATTTTCCCTGACTTAGAAGTAGAAAATGGGCTATTGGGAGACAACAGGGGTGCCTCTGGCATCCATCCAGAGCCTTCCTGGGTGGCAGGAGGCCAATTAGGGGAGGAGAAATCATTTCAGTTATCAACATGACCAGGGCCCTTCTACACACATGTACTTAGCACCAGGCAGCTCCATTTAGAGACCCTGCCAAGACCAGGGAAGGGGATCCAGCTATTACAATGACAAGCCCCACCATGAGGGAACAAATTTCTACGTGCCCACTTGCTAGCCCTCTGTGAATTCCCATCCATGAGAGTTGCTATAGAACTGCAATGCACTTTTTCAGGAGAAGACAGATATAAGCACTGACTCCTTGGAAACCAGGAAGGATTTCTCCTTTTTTTAGCTCAAAAGGGAAGAATCAAATTTCATTCAATGGTAAGTTCCATGAGGGCAGAAATAATGTCTTACCCAAATGTTTTATTTCTTCCTGTGAGAGACAAGCTGGTATATAATGAGATAGAAGCTTAGCCTTGAGTCAGAAAGACCTGAGGTTAAATTATTTCTCTGATTCATGTTAGATATGTGACCCTAGATCAGTGATTTGACCTCTCAGAGCCCAGTCACCTCCAAAAGTTATAGGGGAGCTGCTGGTCTTTATTTCTTAGAGGTTTTTTAGACCAGAGAAGGAAGCTAAGGAGGGGAGGAGAGGACACAATCTGTTCCAGGCAGGGGGGCAGCCCATGATGTCCTGTGCAGCACAAAAGGGGAAGATGGAATGGTATGAGTGAAGGATGGTTTACAAGCCAGGCTAACTGCAAATCTTGTGATAACCTAACCTGCAAAGAGTCCAAATTACAAGAGACCCTGAAAGCAATGAGAAAAATCTATGGTAGGAATAAGAAGCCCACAAGATATTAATAGAGATGACTTGTGTGAAAAAAATGGCAGGAAGGGTAGTAAGATCCATGATATCATCAGAAAAGAAAGTAGGTTGGCCAAGAAGCAAGAATGAAAGGTTCTACTACAAAGCAGTAATTATTAAAACTATTTGGTATTGGTCAAAAAGAAAAGTTTGTCAGTGGAACAGATTAGGGATACACTGCACAGAAGCAATTGGATGTAATGGCCTAGTGTTCAGTAAACATAAAGACACTGGGCTCGAGATTCACTGTCTGAATCCTGAGAAAAATCCTGAGAAAACTGGAAGTCAGTCTAGCAAGAATTAGGCTGGAATTGGATCAACATATTCTATCACATATCACAGTAAGCTCTGAGTAGATGCATTACCTAGATTGGCTGGGGTGGGGGGAGGGTGAAAATAAGCATTTCTGTAACACTAATATGTGCTGAGAACTTGCTAAGCGCTTTACAAACATGATTTCCTTCCATCTTAGTAAGAACCCTGCAGGTAGTGCTGTGACTATCCACATTTTACAGATGAGGAACTTGGGGCAAGCGGAGATTAAGTGACCTCTGTAGGGTCATGCAGCTAATAAGTGTCTAAGGCTGGATTTGAATTCTGATCTTTCTGACTCCAGGCCTAGGGCTTTGTCCACTGGGCCATCTAGCTGTCTCCATAGATATATAACTATATAGAGAGCTACAGATTGAGATAAAGATAGATATAAAGTCATTTAATAGACAATTTAGGGAAGACTTAAGAACTCTGATCAATAGAATGACCATAGATCACTCCCAAAGGCTGATGATAAAGCCTGCTAACTACTTCCTGGCAGAGAGGTAATGGATTCTGTAGGTTCTTATCATATATAGCTAATGTATGTGTGTGTGTACACACATACACACACATACATACATACATGTATGTATGTGTGTGTATGTATAAAAATCTTGGACTAGGGGCGGCTAGGTGGTGCAGTGAGTAGAGTGCTGGTCCTGGAGTCAGAAGGACCTGAGTTCGGATCCGACCTCAGACACTTAACCCACACAAACAAAAACCTAGCCGTGTGACCTTGGGCAAGTAACTTAACCCCAATTGCCCTAAAAGGGGCGGCTAGCTGGCGCAGTGAGTAAGAGCGCCGGCCTCGGAGTTGGGATGACCCGAGATCGAATCTGGCCTCAGAAAATTAGCACCCACACACAAATAATGACTAGCCGTGTAACCTTGAGCAAGTTACTTAACCCCAATTGCTTAAAAAAAAAAATCTTGGACTAGCAGTTCTGTCTCCATTCAGCCACACCATCTCCACATACCATGTTGCCACTCTCTGATGACAAGAGATTCATTTATATGATTATCTCTTTTATTTGAACCCTACTACCTATTAGAGATCATTTTTCTCCAAGTCAGTTTCATAGAATGGCTTCTATTATATCAAGGAGACGGTGTTGACCCTTCCAGCTCTCAATGGTGCTCAATGCAGAAACTCATGTCTTAGACTAAGAAAATTCCAGAAAACATAAGATACTGATTATTCTATGAAACTCAACTTCATTCAATTCACTAAGTATGTATTAAGTATCTGCTAAGGGCAAAGCACTGCTCTAGAGACCCAAAAGCAAATGCAAAACAGATTCTGTCCTCAAGAAACTTACTTTCAACCATAATTTGATATGTAAATCTAAAGAATAAGAAATCAAATTGTAAATTATTGTACTCAGTTCTGTACATACAAATACAAATGCAAAATAGTGCCTGACCTTAATAAGCTTAAATTCTATTTGGGGGAAAGGGGAAGAAGAGAGAGAGACAGAGAAAGAGAAATAGAGAGAAAGAAGATGGATGGATGGATGGATGGATAGACAGACAGAGAGACAGACAGACAGACAGATAGATAGATAGATAGATAGATAGATAGATAGATAGATAGATAGTTCAAAATAGATACCCAGTATTTGGTGGAGGGGAGTGATACCACATGTACACAGATAAGAAAATGTAAAGTAATTTGAGAAAGGATAGAACCCCAACAAACTAGAAGACTAGGAGGGTTTTTCATAAGAAGGGACAAAATAAAAATGGTTAATACTAACTAACATTTATATATCACCTACTATGTGTCAGGCACTATGCTAAGTACTTTACAATTATTATTTCATTTGATCCTCACAACAACTCTGGGAGGAAAGTTCTGTTATGTTTATCCCCATTTTACAGATGAGAAAACTGAGACAAACAGAGGCTGATTTGCCCAAAGTCACACAGTAAGTGTCTGGAGCTGAATTTGAACTCAGTGCTGAGTCACTGGACCACACTTGAGCTTAACCTTCAATGAAGATAAGGAATTCTCAAGGTGAAAATGAAAAAGGAATACATTTCAGGTATCTGAGATGCACCAAGATGAGAGATGGGTGGCCAAGTTCATTCCAGGCTAGAATCAAATGTCTTTCAAGGTCCCTTCCAACTCAGAGATTATGTGGTTTCTTGAGAAATTAGACTAAAAAGTTTATTTTGAATTAAATAGTCAAGGACATCATATGCCAGTTTGATGACCTAATACTTTATATTAGAGGTGATTAGGAGTCACTGAATATTTTTGTTCAGGGAATCAACATGGTCAGTCAAATGGTAGTGTTGTTCCTATGAATGTACATAACTAGAGGCTTCATCTTCATTAAGTAGAGTTCTTATTTCACTACTGCAAGAATCTATCAGTGCATGTCACAAATCTTCTGTAACTTTGGTCATTGACCTGTGGGGATTACTATAGCAGAAACTTCCTAATCTGCAGCCAACCTTGTAGTGAGTGTCTCTCTGACTTCAGCTAGGCTCCTTCTCAGACACAGACATGGCCAGATTCATTGGACCCATCCACAAAGTCTTTCCAGGTTATTAGAACTTGCTAGAGCTTGGCTTCTGCTAGTCTAGACTTTGAGAATCCAGCATGATTTCCCTTGGTGTTTCTTCTACTATTAGAATGTGAAGCCCTTGAGACTGCTGTCTCTCTTCCTTTTCTATTTGTATCCCCAGTACAGTGCTTTGCATATAGGAAATGCTTAATACATTCTTCTTTCATTTCTGTTCCATAATGAGGCACCTTGGTCAAAGACATCATAACCAGACCCCATGGTAGCTTCTGTTCTTTAACACTATTAGAGGTGAATATTTGAGTAGGGCATTGAACCCGGAGTCAGCAAGACCTGAATTCAAATCCTACCTACTCACAAGCTGTGTGACTCTGAGCAAGTCATTTAACCTCTTTTTACCTAGGTTTCTTCACTTCTAAAATAAGGATAACAATAGCACCGACCTCCCAGGGTTGTCATAAGGGTAAAATGAGATCTTTATATAGCACTTTGCAAATCTTCATACTACATAAGTGCTAGCAGTTGTTGTTATTTTAATTATTATTCATAGCATTACCTCCCCCAGGCTCATGGATTCACAAAGCTAGTTAATGCCATAGGTTGAGGATGCTTGTGCAACTTTTCATGTGAGATGCTGGATTTTAAGATAATGGAACTACAGAGATGATCTAATCCAGGAGTGGGGAACCTGTGGCTTTGAGGTCACATGTGACCTTCTAGATCCTCGTGTGGCCCTTTGATTGAATCCAAACTTCACACCCCTGAAATCCAACCACTTATTTTAAAGATGGGGAAACTGAGGCTAACAGGGTTAAGTGACTTACTCAGGATCACACAACTAGTAAGTGTTTGAAGCCAGATTTGAACTCAGCTCCTCCTGACTCTAGGTGACCACTGTGCTACCTACCTGTCCTACTGTATGTGCTACATGGTGCCTTTTGGGCAATTCTTGCTCAAATATTATGATTGCTCACTCTTTAAATACAATTCACAATAAAGTCTCTTTCTGCATTTTGCTTTGTAGAGGTCATTTTAATACTATTGTTTTGGTTAAGAAGTAGTGGGGGTGAAACAGTGTGTCCAAGCCACTCTGCCCCCAGATTACCTCCAAACTACGTAAAAGGGGACTCTGAACAACTTCTGGAGCCCCAGCACCCACAGAATGACACAGAGAAGCTAACCTCCCGCTGAGGACAGCCCAGCAGCCCTGCAGGAAGAACCAGTGCAGTGGTCTGGGAGCGGGCAGCACAGTGCACAGAGCACGGGGAGCCGAGCTGGGAGCCGAGCACAGCCGAGTGCCTGAGTTGTGGTTTTAGCCCCAGGGCGGCAGGGCCAGCAGCTGGCTGGTGGGGCCCCAGAACACCAGCAGCTGTGGTGATTACAGAATTATCAACATAGACATGCCTAGGACAAAGTGAGAGGTTAGTGCCCTATGGACTTTGGGACCAGTATTTGGGGAATGCGTCGGCTTCCTCCCCTGGGGGCTAGAAGCCGCTGAGGAGACCCGCCATTTTGTAGTTTTCAGAGGCAGCTCCAGCTCCTGGCCTGGGAACTGTAGGGAGAACCAGTGATCAGTCTTGGGGGGTAATCGCTCTTGCTTTAGCCTCCCTGGATCTGGATTGTGATCTGGGGTGGAGGTGGTGGGTGGGTTTCCAACTTGCCAGAAACGGAAGTTGCCCCCCACACGTTCGGGAAGAAAATTCCTCTATCTGGCCTTAAAGCCATACTGTGGCAAAAAGCCCAAAAGTCAAGTAATTCAGTGGCAACATGCCAAGACAAAGGAAACAAATTAAACAGAAAAATGCAACCCTAGACTCCTACTTTGAGGGCAAAGAGGGTCGAAGCATAGGGGAAGAGGACTGTGAGGTCAGAAGTACTGCTCCAAAAGCCTCAGGAGAAAACATGAACGGGTTGCAGGCCATAGAGGACCTTAAGAAGGACTTTAAAAATCAAATAAGAGAAGTGGAGGAAAAATTGGAAAGAGAAATGAGAAGGATGCAGGAAAAGTATGAAATGAGGGTCAACAGCCTGACTGAGGAAAACAACACCTTAAAAAATAGACTAACTCAAATGGCAAAGGAGGCCCAAAAGGGCAATGAGGAGAAGAATGCCTTAAAAAGTCGAATTTGCCAGATGGAAAAAGAATCTCAAAAGTTCACTGAGGAGATTCATTCCTTCAGAGTTAGACTGGAGCAAATGGAAGCTAATGACTTTATGAGAAATCAAGATGCTGTTAAGCAGATCCAAACAAATGAAAGATTAGAAGGCAATGTGAAATACCTTATGGGAAAAACCACTGACCTGGAAAATAGATCCAGGAGACACAATTTGAAAATTATTGGACCACCCGAAAGCCATGATCAAAGAAAGAACCTAGAAACCACCCTTCAAGAAATTCTCAAGGAAAATTGCCCTGATGTTTTAGATCCAGAGGGCAAAATAGAGGTTGAAAGAATCCACAGATCACCTCCTGAAAAAGATCCCAAAAAGAAAACTCCCAGGAATATTATAGCCAGGTTCCAGAATCCCCAGATCAAGGAGAAAATGCTACAAGCAGCCAGGAAGAAACAATTTCAATATTGTGGAAACACAATCAGAATAGCCCAGGACCTGGCAGCTTCTACACTGAGGGATCGAAGGGCATGGAATATGATATTCCAGAGGGCAAAAGAACTGGGAATGAACCCAAGGGTCACCTACCCAGCAAAACTGAGTATTTTGTTTCAGGGGAAAATATGGTCATTCAGTGGAATAGAGGACTTTCAAGCATTCTTGAGGAAAAAACCAGAATTGAATAGAAAATTTGACATCCAGACTCAAGAAGCAAGAGATGCCTGAGAAGGTAATCAGGGAAAAGAAATCAAAAGGAACTTATCAAAGTTGAACTATTTACGTTCCTATATGGAAAAACAATAACTGTGACTGATGAAATCTTTCTCACTATGAAAATAATGGAAGAAGGGTGTATGGTCATATGAATACATATGTGAATATGTATGTATATGGTTACAGTTATATATGGATGGAGGGCATAGGTTGAATTTGTTGGGAAGGGAGGATACTCAAGGGGTGAAATTATGAGATGAGAGAGGGAAGTGGCAAGAGGAGATGGGGAGAGGCAGGGTAGGGTAAACTATCTCATGTAGAAGAAGCAAGGGGAAGTGGTTGCAAGGGAGGGGAAGAATAGGAAGGCAAAAAGGCAGAACCACATTCTCATTGAATTTAGTTCAGGGAGAGAATGACATACATACTAAATGGGATATCTCAACCCACAGCAGAATAGGGGGAAGGGGGATGAGAAGAGGCATGATGGATGGGAGGGCATTCTTGGGGGTAGGGGAGGTTGAAAGTACCCACTATAGAAGAGGGACAGGATCAAGTAGGGAATGGACCAGGTGGGGGGTGGGATGAGTGGGAGGGAATTATAAGCAGCCTTGTACAATATATCTACTATGATAATGTTTTGCATAGCTAGACATGTACAACATATACTGAATTACTTATCTCCCCAGAGGGAATGGGTGACAAGGGAGGAAGGAAATGGATCTGAAATTCAAGGTCTTAAGATTAAATGTTTCATAAAAAAAATTAATAAGAAGTAGTGGGGGTTAAAATTTTCCAAAACTGTTAATGTCATACAGCTGCCAATTATTCAATATTTTCTTTGTTGTTTGGAATTAAGGTGCATAATTGCTTTTCAAAAGAAGAAAAACTAACATTTTCCCAAGGATATTGCCATACATACAGCATGGTGAGAATTGGTTATATTTACTGTGACAGAAAAGGAAAGTATTTTTCTTGGACTTTTTTTTAATGAGAGGAAAAAGCATAGTGCAGTGAGAAGAGGACTGAATTTAAAGTCAGTGATCTAAATCTAAATCCAGACTCTGCCACATAAGTGACCTTGGGCAATTCACTAAACCTCCATGGACCTCAGTTTCCCCATCTATAAAATGAGAGCACTGAATTAGATCATCTCTGAATTCCCTTCAAGGTCTAAATCTATAATCCCATGACCATTTTCCAGTTAAAATGGAATTGTGCAACCAAGACCCAGATTGTTAATGGGTTACCATGAAAACCATGGTAAACCATGAAGAGGTACAGGTATGTTTTGATCCCACTTGATTGTATTCACCACAGCCTTTCTGCTTAGTATCAGGTATGGTTTGTATCCATCCTACCCAACCTACCTCTCACAGAGCCAGCAGGAGAACCAGTAAAAGCATCTTTTTTAAGAACCTGAGATGACTTTTTGTGAGTTGGTCAGTGCATACCAATCTATGCATTTATTTATTTATTACCATTGGAATTCTCCACAACACTAAAAAGTCTTGGAATTTTCATTTAACATTTGAAGAAATACCAACATTCTCAGGAAAAGATGATAAAAAGAAAAGGAGATGCAGTTTTCATCTGTAAAATTTAAGCCACATTTTTATTCCATCCTGATAATTGTCTGTAATGCCATTTGCTATGAAAACCTAATTTGTTCTTCTTGTCACCTAAAATAACCAAAAATCAGATGCAACAAAAGGCTCAAAAGACTTCATTTTCATAAGAAATGTCCAGATAATTCAAGTATTTAAATGTAAATGCTTTAATAATTTTAAAAATTGAAGTAGCATCTTACATTTCTATAGCATCTTAACAATTCTTAAAGGAGTTTTTATTTCAATTAGCTCATTTGATCCTCATCAAGAACACTCTGAGAAAGGCAAGGTCTTCATTATCCCCATCTTTCAGATGTGAACACTGTGCCTCAGAGTTGTTAACCTGCCCACTCAATGCCAAATGACTAGGTTTAGTATTTCACTTTAGCTGTGTCTATATAATGCTAAATATACAGATGGAGACAGAAAAAATACATTTTAAATTCATTTTGGCATCATTTTCTCAAAACAATGCCAAAAATATGTATGTTTAAAAGAACCCAGATTGATTTTTGACTGTCTCTTTCCTTTTTCCTACATATATATTCATATTGTGGAAATGGCTTTTGCCAGTAGGAACACATCTGAGGAGCCAGGAGTCCTGTGTGCTCCTGGGAACCTCTGTTAATCTGGGCAACCTTGTTAAGTCATTTCCATTTTCTGTTCCTCCTATCAAATGAAAGAGCATGAAATGGTGGGTGGAGCAAGGAGACCTAGAAATCATGAAGACCTGGATTCAGATCTCACCTCTTTGTAATAATGGACAAGTCACTTAACTTCTCTGAGACATCTCCTCATCTAAAATGGGGCACAATAATGGCTGCATTATAGAAAATCATTGTAAAGAAAGTGGAATATAAGCTTTAAAGTGCTCAAAGAAATTAAATATTAAAAACTAAAATGAAAGTCCCTCTCTAAAATGGGAGTGAGCACCTGTGAGATTTACTTCACAGGGATGTGCTTACTAATCACAATAATAGCTAACATTTATACCATGCTTACTTTGTGACAGGCTTGAAATGTGCTCAGTGCTTTATCATTATTATCTCATTTGATTCTTCAAACATCCAGGGGAGGGAGGCACTATTATTCTCATTTTACAGATGGAAAAACCAAGGCAGAGGTTAAGTGACTTGCCCAGCGTCATACAGCTAGTGAGTATCTGAGGCTAAATAGAGGTCTCCCTGTTTCCAGACCCAGGGTTCTATCCACTGGGTTTCTCAGTGGAGATATTTGTAAAGCAATTTACAAAGCCTTAATGTGCTCTATAAACACTAGCTATTATTGCTCTTAAAATAGCCCTCCTGATTGGAGCTGCCTCTCTCTTCAGAAATAACAAGGATGCAGATGCAAGTAGGTGGCATGTAAAAGCAGTGGGGATAGCCGCCATGGAGAGTCCAGGCTCTCTGAAGGACCTTTGTGTATCTACCGTCATTCTCCTGACCTTATCAATTATGCATTACTTCATTCAACAAATATTTATTGAATGAAATTCCCTAACCAATGCCTATTAGAGGCAAAACACTGGGGAATATGGAGATGAATAAGACAAGGTCCCTGGTCTCCAGAAGCTTATAGTCTGGAAGGAGAAACAAGACAGATTCACAAATCACTAAATCCCAGGCGGGGAGAAGGGATGGGGGATAAACGACCCTGAGCAAGGAGCCCTACAGTTATGTGTCCCTGGAGCTGTTCTCTCCAATAGTGCTGCTGAACTATGCCCTGGGCAGACTGCATTCTCTTCTGGGTACCATATTTTAAGAAGGTCATTGATAAATGGCATACCAGAAGAAGGAAATAAAGCAAGCATTTATTAAGCACCTACTATGTGCCAGGCTCTGTGCTGGACACTGGGAATACAAATACAATAAATGAAACAATCTCTAAATTCAAGGAGCTGCTATATGGTGGTGGTTTAAAGGAAGCAGGATGTTTAGCCTGGAGAAGGCTTAAGGAAAGCATGATAGCTCTCTTCTCATGTTGAAGAGATGAGAGCAAGAATGTGATGTGTTCTGCATATCTCTAAAGGGCAGAACCAGGAAATCTCAGTGGACTATCCAAAGAGGCACCTGGGCTTTGGGCTTTGTGAAGAGCTGCTTGAGAGAATCGGCCAATGGATAGATAGTGCAGTGGCTAGAGCTCTAGACCTGGAGGCAGGAAGTTGTTGTGCAGTTGTTTCAATTGTGTCTGTCTCTTTGTGACCCCATTTGGGGTTTTCTTGACAAAGATACTGGAGCAATTTGCCATCTCCTTCAATTCATTTTATGGATAAAGAAACTGAGGCAAACAGGATTAAGTGACTTGTCCAGGGTCACATATGCTATTAAGTATCTGATATCAGATTTGAACTCAGGTCTTCCTGACTCCAGGCCCAGCTCTCTCTCCACTGTGCTACCCAGCTGCCCAGTAGGCAATCAGACCTGAATTCAAATCCTACCCAAGTAACTTAGTAGCTGTGTAACCCCAAGAAAATCGCTCCCTGCCTTGGTTCCCTTATTTACAAAAGGAAAATTATATTTTACATATAGCACCTGTCTCTCAGGGTCATTGTGAGGATAAAACAAAATAGTATTTGTAAAGCACTTTGCAAATCCTAAAATGGCATATCAAATCTAGCTCAATGCCACCCCCTCCATGGGATCTTCTTTCATTCATCCCTCTCTCCCCTGCCAGAAGTTAGCTACCCCTCCTCTAGCTGTTACTAGCAGGTTGTACCTCCTTATTCAATTCAATAACCATTCTGGATAGACCTACTATGTGTAAGACAATGGGCTAAGTGATACGGATGAAAAAAATGAAAAAGGGAAAAGCCCATTTTTCAACACTAACATCAATGCCACTGATTTTCCTTTCCTCAGTTCTGAAACATTAACTTCTTTGGTTAGATCGATGGTGTCAGTGAAGGGCATAAAAACAAGGGCAGAGGAAAACAGGAGGAATGGAAATGATCAGGATATTTCCATCTATTCCCCAGCCATGTTGTAAAATTCACCATGTTCCTGCTGGAGATACATGGCTACCAAAGGGCTTGTCAAGACATCACAAGACCAGCAAGTTTTGAGGGTTTTGAAGATTCCTTATCTGACTTAATGTACATTTCAAAGCACATAAGCGGTCTGAATATTCCATTCCTGCGACACATAGAAATCTGTATCCCCCTGTATTTGGCGTCCAGCCTGAAATTGAAGAAGGAGCCTGGTGCTGATTTGTTAGGCGATGGACATGCATTGCTTAATGAATTGAAATTCTCTAAGATCGAATCTTTGTTTCCTCAGTCATTTCTTCCTTCATCCACCACAGGCCATAGTTTGTAGACCCCTGACTTAGAAGATAACTTATAGGGAGTTACCTCAGAACCAGAGATGTTAAGTGACTTGTGTGGAATCACACAGCTACTGCTAGAGGTGAGATCCGAATCCAGCCCAGCCCACTAGGTGGCACAGTAGAGAAAGAAATGAATCTGGAGATAGGAGGTTCAAATCCAACCTCAGATTCTTACTAATTGTGTTACCCTGAGCAAATCATTTAACATCATTCTGCCTCAGTTTCCTCAACTGAAAAATAGGACTAATAATAGGACCTACCTCTCAAGTTCTTGTGAGGATCAAATGAGGTGTTAATTATAACACTCTTGTCACAGTGGCTGGCACATCATAGGTGCATCACCATCATCACCACCACCATCATCATCATCACTGGTCATTACCCTCCACTGCTTCTATTTTCTAGTCAGGGTTTTTTGGACCTGACCTGTGATTTCATCCATACAGGTAACTTCCAGGAAGGAAACTCCCTCCCCCAAAGCAGATCAGGAGCTACTTTGCAACTTCTAGCCTTAGAGCTGACTGTTGGAAACAGAGAGGCTTGGCAATTTGTCTGGCATCACACAGCCAATATGTACTAAAGGCATGTCTTGACCCCAAGTCCTCCAGTGCCAGCTTTCCACCCCACCCCCTGCTAAGGCAACCTCCCTTTTGGTAATTATCTACTATGTATCAATCATCTATGACATGTTCAGTGTCATGTGGAATCTGTCCCCTGCCTCTTAACATCACAGTCTGCACTAAATGGGAGCTGGAAGCAAGGATGGCCACTGGGGCCTTGGTATTTGATTTGATTCCAAAATCCTGAGGTAAATCACCATCTCTTTTTCATAATCCCATATGTCCCATAAAAATCACTGTATGAAATATGGAATAATTCCCCCCAAAAGAATCAAGTTACTCTTGTCAAATAGTTTCAAGAGAAAGAAACCCCAGTAGGGATCATCCAATCCAACCCCTCCATTTAATGGGTAAAGAAATGGAGGCCATGTGACCTGCCCAAGGTCAATTACGCAAACTGTAAGCATCAAAGGCAGGGTTGGACCCAGGTCCTTTCCACTTTCTCTCTCCAGTGAAAGACCATCCACCTTGCCAGTGATGGCAGCTAAGATTTGGTAAGATGTCACATGGCCAAGCATATAATTTTTTCCAACATTTTTATCACTTCCTTGAAATCCCTCCCCATCCCCAAGAAAATATCTGTGGACCTGGCAAATCAGATCATTTTTTCTAGACTCTCTCTGTCTCTTCTTAAAATGATTAAGTGGCTTTGGTGGAAGAACAACAACAGCTAAAGCAACAATAATATTAGCATTTAGGGGAAGCTAGGTGGCATAGTGAATAGAACACTAGCCCTGCAGTCAGGAGGGCCTGAGTTTGATTCTGACCTCAGACACTTAACACTTACTAGCTGTGTGACCTTGGGCAAGTCACTTAACCCCAATTGCCTTGCCTTCCCCCCTCCAAACAAAAAGTAATAATGGAATTTATAAAGCGCTTTATATATGTTAGATAATGTGATCCTTATGGTAACTCTATGAGGTCAAGGTGACTAATATCTCCATTTTAGACATAAGGAAACTGAGACACAGAGGGAAAGTGACTCATCCAAGGTCATGCAACTAGTAAGTGGAAGAGGTTGGATTTGAACTCATGCCTTCATGATACTTAGTATCCCACTTGGAAAAGTTCTTGGAAAAGTTTCACTGAGTTATTCTCCCAAATCCCAGGAGAATGGCAGGTACAGGAAAAATTGGAACTCTTGTATCCACAAAATATTTTTCTTCCCTGGGTCTCTTCTTAGAAATGAAAAGAATGCCACCCTTTAAAAGATACACCAGCAGGGGTGGCTAGGTGTTGCAGTGAATAAAGCACTGGTACTATAGTCAGGAGGACCTAAGTTCAAATCTGGCCTTAGATACTTAACACAAAAAACTAGCCATATGACCCTGGGCAAGTCACTTAACCCCAATTCCCCTCCAAAAAGCAAAAAAAGATAAACGACAGAGACAAGGTAACACCTCCCCTTTCCTCCCATTTTACAAATACAATCCCCAAATGCAAAATAGCTTGTCAAGAGAGCACCTTTTGTGAGGAGACATTAGACATCCCTTTGGGCTACAGCTAGCAGATTCATTCAGGGCTCAAAAGGACCCTATGTGTGTGTGAAGGATGCAGTTTAATAATTGAGGAAGTATTTTTTGACCACGCAAATTGAGAATTTTATTTCAGTCTTGATGAATTAGCTAAATAAGGCTTCACAATATGTAACTTTAAATCCAAAGTAAAGGTAATATTTCTGTGACAGACACCCGGCAGCACAGCTTGAAAAAGTTAGGAGTGTGTTTTCCTGAAGTTTCTAAATGAAAAGTGCAAATCCCAGCCACCTCTCCAGCTATGTCCAGAGAGCTGAGTGCTGAAACTGGGCTCTAGCTGTGAAATTGACTAACAGGAAAGGACAATTGGCAAATTCATGAAGCAAAACTGTTTCCAATTCTACTTTAAAGAAAAATCACAGCTAAATACTTAGGTAAAACCATAGAATTTGGAGGTATTGCCCCCAGACTACCACTGAAAGTGACACTTTCTTCAGTTACCAATTGGAATAAGGAGCAAGGCAGAATTCCCACCATATTTTACATAATATAACTTCAAATAGTGTTACTTCAAATGCATATGACCACTCCATGGAATTCATTATTGACACTAATCAGGACCTAGCTGTATTTCCATTTCTCTGGGCCCCAGTGAATTCTGTGTCTGATTAATACAAACTTCCTACATAAGCCCTGATAGTCTATGTTTTAGTATAAAATGGAGCAACTAAAGGTCAGAAATATATATATTCAAATTCACATTCATGGATACAAATGAATTTTAATGAATGCAGAACAGCTTAATTAAAAAGGAAAAAATCTTTAAAATTTATAACAGACCCAAATTAATTATTGGGTAATGGTCTTCTTGTAGTTTTGGATAATACTAGTATTATCTTTAGCTATGATATAGACAAAGCATCGAGGATGTCAAAAATTCTTGAATTAAAAAAAAAACAATTTCATCAAATGTTTTCTTATTATGGACTTAGCACAGTGACTGGTATGTAACAGGCTTTCAGCTTATGCTTGTTAACTTGTTGAGTTATTGTATACAAATATGGAATATACAAAAATATACAAAACAACCTATTTGACAATTTGTTGTGTAAAGGCAGCCAATTCAGATGAAGTTTAATCAAGATTGCTCTTTTGTACTAAATTTTGTCCTTTTGGTTTCCATTGTCCATTTCACATTTTGACTCATTTAGCTTTTCAATAATAATAAATAACATTTTTAGAGCATTTTAAGGTTTGCATAATACTTTCCATATATTATCTGATTTTACCTTTGATCAACATTTATTGCAATTATATGCAAAGTGCTGTGCTATAAATATAAATAGCGAGCTCCCTGCACTAGGGCTTCTAGTCTAATGGGAGAGAGAAAGAAAACAAATTGGATGTAAGTATTTATGATCAATGACAAAAAAAAGAATGAGAATGCCCAGGAGAAATATACACAATGGACTGTGGAAATGTCACAGAGGGATAGATCAGTTTAATTTGGGGAAATCAGGGAAGTCTAAATGAGAGGCTTGTACAACATATGATCTCCCGGGGCCACTTGAAGCCTGCCAAAGGATTTCAGGTGGCCTGAAAAATGTAGAGGATGTATAGTGTGCAGGCTGGCTAAAGGATGACCTTTGAACCAGGCTTGAAGGGAGGGCTGTTTCAGTTTTGTTGTTCAGTTGTGTCCAATTCTTCATGACCTCATTTTGGGGTTTTCTTGGCAAAGATATTGGAGTGGTTTGCCATTCCCTTATCTAGCTCATTTTACAGATGAGGAACTGAGGCAAATAGAATTAAGTGACTTGTCTGGGGTCACATAGCTATGAAGCATCTGGGGTCAGATTTGAACTCATGAAGACAAATCTTCCTGATTCTAAGCCTTTATTCCAAGTCTGATTCCAAGTACACTATCCACTATGCCATCCAGCTACCCCTGGGCTGCCTTAATAGAATGTAAGCTTCTGGGATCCAAGAATAATTAGCATTAGGGTTGCTATATACAGAGTAGGGGCTTAATAAATCTTTGTTGAATCGATTTGGAAAAGAAAGCAGAGAGAAAAGCCTTTGAAGTATAGGGAAGGGTGTAAATAAAATACCCAGAAACAACAAAGTATGGTGTGTGTTCAGAGAATGGTGAGTTGTGTTGTTAGGTTGGGTGCAGAATGGGTGAGAGGCCATTTTATGCATTATTTGGGAAGATAGATTGGAGCAAGATCCTTAGAGGGTCTAAAATTGCAAGTTAAAGAATTTGGACTTCATGGTAGTAGAGACTCATTGAAGGACCTCGTGCACATGCATGAAGTGATCAGAGCTGATGCTGAACTTTCTCAGTAATGGCAATTTACAAATAGTCTGATCTCAGCTGCATGGACATCCCCCTGAGCCAACAACTCAAGATATACCTACATGTACAAGGTAGATGCAAGATATCCATGATGTATACATCTTGTACAGACATTACAGGTGTACAATTAGCTGAAACCAGAATGAAAATAATATGAAAGGAGACTGAATTGCTTCAGGGAAAATAAGTACTTTTTTCACAGATCCCAAACTATTACCTGAAGTAAAAGTTCATTTTTTTTAATTGATGCTCTTGGGGCAGTGAGGTGATGCAGTGAATAGAGCACCAGCCCTGGAGTCAGGAGGACCTGAGTTCAACTCTAACCTCAGATACTTAATACTTACTAGCTGTGTGACCTTGGGCAAGTCACTTAACTCCAATTGCCATGCCTTCCCCCCTCCAAAAACAAACAACAAAACAAAACAAAATTTATGTTCTTTTGGTGATGTTGTTGAGTTACAAATCAAAGAATGCCATACTTTCCAAAGAATCAAAGTTATGGGTAGCTGAAAGGATAATGAAGAGACTTGTCATATGCCCAGGGAGGCTGCTGTATGTAAACTACATTGACTAAGTCCAAGAATTGCCACAAAAGACCTCATTCAGGGAAGAAATTCATCTCCTCCCCTGTGTTCCAGGGACCCCCTTTGGCAGTCTGGTGCAGACAGACCCTTTCTCAGAATCATGTTTTTAAAAAGATAAAATAAATAACATAAATATGCAAAGAAAAAGAATTATATTGAAATACAGTTATCAAGAAAAATATTTAAAGAAATTAATGGGACTCTGAACCTGGTAGATTATGATCAGAAAGGGAAGAAGATCAGTCATATAATGATAGCAAGGGATAAATAATGGATGGACAGACAACCCAAATTCTATGCTTGTTCCCATTTTTCCATGTTAAAAAGTCTAAAAGGTTTCCAGCATATTTGATGGGCCATTCATGTAAGATTTATGGGAAAAGCATGGACAAGAGGCAACAGAATGTGGAGGCATGGATGGGCCATGTGTACCATTAAAGACTTAGCCACAGTGATGAGACCACAAATCCATGGAGGCACTGAAGGGTGGTACCAGCTAGTATATAATCCCCATGAATGTAAAAGCAAGTCCATAATTGGCAATTGTCAGCCCTCTCATATGCTTGTACCTTAGCAAAGCACAAGTAATTGTTAAAATCATCCTTCCACTATTTTTTTATGATCCTAGTCTCAGCTAAGGATTCCTGACATTAATTCTGAAAATGAGTTTAGCTGAAGTTGATAGCTTATTGTAAGCTTGACTTCAACTGGAAAGAAATGGGAGCTCTCTCAGAGCCCAGAGCATTGCAAAGCAGAGAAAATGAAGTGAGTCGCCCATTTGAAAATGGCTTGGTAATAGCTCGGAGATATGAAACTCTCCTTTATAATTTAAATCTCCCAAGGCCAGGAATTCCTTAATCAATCACATCCTGAAAATCAATGTCTCTGAATCTTTTCAGCACTTTGGGCTCCTCTTCCATAAGAAGGTGAAGTCTGTTGGAATGCAGAAGCATCTTCCATATCAACTTAATCACATCCCTAATTGTTACCCTCCTCCCACTCCAAATCCACCTTTATCCTTCACCTGAATATCTTCCCTCCTGGATCCCCTGCTACTGCATAATTTACCCATGTCTGATATCACAGACCAAACTCCAATCAAATGTGCAAGTTTCCCATAAATATCAAATAGGATGCACATAATTCCCACTTCCCCTTGCAATGATTCTGTTATCTGATGTTAGCGCTAGGATTTCCCCATTTTTCCCACTTAGTATTCTTCCCACTGTGTCTTTGCAATAAATGCTTGCAGGCCATTGTTTTTGTGAGTACTACTTTGGCTTCTCTTTTTAAAAAATCACGTTTATTATTGGGAAGTCAGGAGGATTTGTTGCTTTGTCCTTCCCTCACTTATTCTCATCATGGCTGATGACGATGTGTTATTATACCCCCGATTTTTAATCTCTCCCCCTAGAGACATGAATAGATCTGCATTCTGTCTGAAAGGTAATAAGTCGACCCAATTATGTGCCTCACCGAAAGCCTTACTGCCTCTTCACATTATCCTGCAAAGGGCATGGATTTGTGTTTGCCACAAAGCACACCACAAATTCTAATGCCCAGAGAATCATAAAACGTTGATTAGGGCAGGCACAATATGCCCCATTCTGGCTACATCATCAGAATCTCTGGACAGATCACTGGGGTCATTCTACTTTGACCTTCATTAGAGGTCATATCATAGCATTAGATTAGTTGCAAAGATGGGGCCCACTGAATCAGACAAGCACTGAGTGAATAATTCTAGTCACTGTCTCCTCAGAAACAGGAAAATTTCCTGTCTTTAGAGTCTTTAGTTAGAGTTAATTTGCTTTCCTAAGAAGAAGAAAGCTTATTATCTCTTACAGATGAATTTATCTGGTATTTGGTGGAGGTAATGTGACATCTTAAAACCATTGGCAGTCAGAAATGTTTGGACAAATCTATAGTTAAAGAATTTTTCTTTGCCATTCAGGTAATGATTTTGGCATTCAGCCTAGGGAAGGATTTCCAAAGCTGTCTGCCCAACCCCTAAATGTGAAAGAGTCATTCCAACTACACATTGAAACTATACCAAGAGTCCCCAGCTTACAAAAAAAAAAGCTTGTATTCTCAAAGTGATCCTGTAAGATTTTTTTTTATTTGGAATGAATTTTCCAAGAGGGAGAAAACATGTCATGTATAATGATGAGGTTCCAAAGCTAGCCCACAATTGCCTATTTAATCCACATGGTACTAAAGCATGGTATCATGCTAACAGTTACCCTAGAACATAAACCCCAATATTTCTGTTGAAAAATTTGTTCAAAGTCCCAGAAATACCAAGAACAATCTCCCTCTTCCACTGCAGCAGAACCAGGCCCTTCACTTCTCTTGGGAGCAGGAGTAATCCCAAATATGTCAGGAGAGTTGACTATTATCACCTGGTCCTGGGGTTTTAGAAGGTTGGAGTGCAAAGGCTTCAGAGAAGGAGTCATGTTGTATAAAAGAATTAGAACGAATGGGAAGAACCATGAGAAAAACAAAAAACAAAACAAAACAAAAAAATAAAAGTCTTCTTTGCTCTGCATTCAGACTCCATAGTCCTTTATCTGGATGCAGATAGCATTGTCCATCATGAGGCCTTTGGAATTGTTTTAGGTCCTCGCATTTCTGGAAAGGCCCAAGTCTATCAAAGTCATTTATTAAGTGTTTACTGTATACCAAGAATCATGCCAACCTCTCAGTGTACAAAGAAAGGCAAAAACACACTCTCTGCCATTAGGGAGCCCACACTCTAAGTTATATAGGAAGGGAGACGAGACAGAACAGCTGAGCCATAACTTTGCCTTAACCCTGGACAGCTCTTTGCTTCGCTGGGGAAATTGGCCCAACTTTCTGGGGGGAGTTACTTTGCACGTATGTAAGTACATACAAAAATCAAGTACAGGATAACTTTGGCTATGAAAGCATGGTGACTGGACCAAGAGAGGCCTCACTGAAGCCAAGGGGTGTTCCAATTTTTCCCCCTGTATCCAGAGCACCTAGAACAGTGCCTGGCACAAAATAGATGTTTAATGAGTACTTTTTGATTGACTAATTGACTGTGAGAAGGTCCCCACCACAGATAACTAAATCCTCACTTGAATGGCTGGAACTTAAACCACTGGGATCTTCTAGGGCACCAAGAAGATATATAATAATCATGTACCACTAGCCTGGCTCTCACTGCCTGAAGGCCCAGGAGGCTACACTTTACCCCATGTTCAGGGTTCTCTGTTCCCCTTATGAGGCCTGGGATTGTTTAAACTCTTTGTCAGTGGTTCTGGCCCCCACCAACGGCATTTCCTCAATTGTAGGGGATAGTTCCTGTATTCCAGTTCCACTTAGCCACTAACAGTAAGATTCACTTTCACATAGAAATACTTATTTCAGCAGGCATCATCACAAATATGCACATTTGGTCCCCCAACACATAGGAAGCATAGTCCAACTCCCTGCCTCTGAACCATTTCAGTCTCCGGAGAAGGGAAGGAAATGAGGTTCATACCTCAGCTTAGTTCTCATAGAGCACAATCCCAGATCCAAATCTCAAAGCTCTCCTTGGGTTCAAGTCCCAGGTACCCTGGCTTCTCAAGGCTTCCATTCTGGACTGGCTGGCTAACTGAACCATCCCACTTATAATCATGGCTCCAAGATCACCATGGACCTTGGATGCTCTGTGGCTTTAAATACTGAGTGCCACCTGGCACTTAAAACTAAGAGCACAGAACAGAAACAAACCATACTCCCTTCTCAGAGCTGGGGTAAAGGAAAGGCAGAAGTGGAAAGCAAGTCCTTCCCCTCTCACCAGCTTATTTCACCTCATCCATGCTGGGTACCAAAAAGATGGTGGAAAAAACACAGCAAAAAAGGAGTGACTGCTCTGTCTCACCAGCTTTAAAGACAGAGGCAGCCAAGCAAAGGAGACTGCCCTCACCCAGGTGGTAAGGGACACAGTGGGCTCCATGTTAGGCAACCAGGCCTGTTCCAAAGGCCCCTCAAAGACAGCTCCATGTTAGAAATGAGCATCCCAGAGAAGCCCAGGTTACAATAAGAAGAAAGATGCTGATGAGGACAATATAACTAGCATTTTCTACAGCACTGTTTGCAAAAGCCCTTGTATTTGTTATCTGATTTGATCCCTACCATGGAAGATATATGTTATTGTTATCCCCAATGTCTAGACAAGAAAACTAAGGCTGAGAGTAGTTAAGACTTGGCCTGGTTTACACAACTAACATATGTCTGAGGCAGGATTAGAACTTGGATCTTCCTGTATACCAAGTCCAACACCCTATTGAATCTGCAACTGGGCAGATTATTCTCAGCAAAAGTCTGGCAAGAGAAGCTACACAGCTGGGGTGATGGAGGCAATGTTTATAGACTGTGTTTCTAGACTCCCTGTTTCCCTTTTCTAAGATACATGTCAGAAAGATCCTAGCATAGCCAACAGAGGCCAGCACCCTTCTACTGGGGCTTGGTTTCTGTCTCTACTGACAGCTGCTTCAGTGATTTCTCCTTCTGGATGCCAGATCATGAGGCATCCATTTCTGGGAAATGTTCTAGTTGTGACAACTCCAAGGTGTCTTCCAAAATACAGCCTGAAGCAGCTCCAGGTATGGCCCTCTTGTGACTCAAGTCTGCTCCTTAGTGTAGAGAAGTGAAGCAGACACATTTTGGGGGTGGTCCTAGAGGCCCCAAAGGCTGCCACTGTTTACATCATTTTGCCAAATTGTGAATTAAATTAATTCACCGGCTTCTTCATGGTAACTAGACAAAAGAAACTGCCTCGTAAAAGAAAAGGAAAAACACACAAAATCCAAGGTCTTGACAGTGGAGAAATAAATCGAGGAAATAGCCTAGTAATCTTTGCCAGACTTATTTTCTTTATCTTTGAACACTCTTTTTCACATGTTGTGTCAATGGGTTAATTGCCTTCTGACACTGAGTGACAATAAGACATGTTCCCTGACGAGGATAAAGCAAAGTTAATTGAAGACAGAGGTAATGAAAATATTGGATTCCATCCATCCCAGGTAGCTTTTGGCACTTGAAATTATAGGCCGGGTGGCCCTTAGACTCGCCAGTAGGGTTTGCAATTCTTTTAGCGGCTGGCTGAAGTTAAGCAGTGATCAATCATATACTATACCCAGGCCGTCACTGGGGAAACTGCAATCTGTGAACCATGAGTTTTGAATAACATTTAGCCATGGGAAGTTGGGAAAGCATCATTTGAAAATTCATTAACAAGGTCTTCAGCTTGGAGAAAAACCAATTGTTTATAGATTTAACCATAATATTATTCCCTCAATATGAGCTCCATTGGTTGAGTTCATTCATTTCGATGCCATTTTTATAGCTGGCACTGGAGCCATTCCCCCAGCTCCGCCTTTTAGTGATGGAAACAATGGCCTTTGAAAGAACAAAGAACTGTTGTCTCCTGAATCTGTCCATGTGTTGTCAGGTACCAAGAGAGAAGAACAAGAGAAGAGATTTGACCTCCATCACAAATGAAATTCTCAGATTGACATTTACATCTTCCACAATCTAATTCCCACTTATTTTTCCTAAGGTAATGTTTCATTTCTTGCCATTGAGTGCTTTATTCTCTTCAAATTAGCCTCTTGGCTGTTCCCCCAAATGAAACGTTGCATCTCCTGCCCATGGTCCTTGTACGAGTCATTCTCCCATTTACCATGTCCCACCTCTGCATTTTTTGGTGGGGTGAATCAGGAGGGAGGGCTCATCACAGCTCAGGTGTCATATAAGGACCTTACCCAATGTACCTAGTTATTATATTCTCTCCCTCCTGGAGTTTCTTTGCATTCTTATATCACATACGCACACATTTATGCGTGTTTATATAAACATATCCATTTGCCCATTTAAAAGTACTTGTGCATATGCTTTATGCTCCCAATAGAAGTTCTTGGAAATTAGAGATCATTTTATCTTTGGCTTATATCCCCAGTGCCTATCACCATGCCTGGCACAAAGCAGGTATTTAATAAATGTCTGGAGAGTTGAATTAAAACCCCTTGAATGGAAAGGAACTGCAGAGCTTGGCTGTCTCCAAATGCCAACATTCCCCTAGTGACTCAAATGATTTTTTTTGCCAGCATCTGCCATCAATTCTTGGAAAGGAGAAGTACTCTCCCATCACAGCCCATTCCATAACAAAATGGAGTCAGTCAAAGTTGCTTTCTGGGCTGTAATCAGCTAAAGGTGTGGACACAACAGCAGGGCAGCTGTAAAATCTGGATTTTGAGGTCACCTAGAAATGCCAGTGACTCCAGGCAGGTACCTTGGACAGATTATGGGCAATCCTTTTGATTTCCCAGTGCCTGCCCCTGCACACGAAGAGGCAATCTGTGAGGACAGATTCCCACAGTTCTCAGAGCCATAGCATAGTAATATTTACTCTCCACAATTTTCTCTTATTTCTTCATATGAAGTGACCTTTTCTTGGCCTAGCATGTCTAACTTGCCTAGAAGGAGACAAAGCAACCTCCTGCTTCTTGTGAGCTACCCTCCTGCTTCATATGGTCCCATATTCCTTCAAAGAGGGACAAAGTATTTCACTCTCCCATTAGAAATGTAAATATCCCTGGATAGAATGTAATCTCCTTCAGAGCAGGTGTTACTTCATTTTTTTGTTCTTCTTAGCCCTAGCACCCAGTAGAGCGCCTGCTAGGTGAGAAATAAAGGCTAGATAATTGGCTGATTGATTGAAGTATAACTGAAATTCATACTCCATCCATACAGTAAAAAGGCAAAGTACTAGCCAAGGATTGCAGGGACCAATTTGAAACAGCGACTGCCCCCAAGAGCTACATGTACAGAGATAAGTACAGCTATTATTCGAGAACCAACAGATTCCTACCACCTGACCCTGCCAGGAAAGACTCCTCTGGAGAGGTACAAGTGAGCTGAGCCTCAGGGGAACTGAAGAATTCTAAAAGGTGGAGGTGAGGTCTGAATATAATACAGGCATGAAAGACAACATGGGCTAACACATGGAGATAGGAGATGTGCTGTCAGGCTCATAAATAGCTAGTGGGACAGTTTGACTGAACTGTGGTGTGTGTGAAGGGAAACAACATGAAGTTAACCTGGAAAGATAGAATTTGTATTTTCTCCTAGAAGTAACGTGATTTTTGAGAACGGGGTTATGGTTTACACTTTTGTATAAATAAATGAAAACCAATCCTTTGATGTTAATAAGCATTTATTAAGCATTTAGTACTTGCTAGGCATTATGCTAGTGTTGGTAAAAATGATTCTTGCCTTCAAGAAGCTTACATTTGAATGAAAGAGACAACATAAAAATCATCAGGCACCTATAAGATACATGCAGAGGAGATGGAAAACAGCCTGAGAGAGGAAGGAATTAGCTGCTGGGTGGACAGGGAAAGGCTTCTGACAGAAGGTGAGATTTGAGCTGAATCTTGAAAGAAGGAAGGGAGATAAAGAGGCAGAGGTGAGGGGCAGAGCATTCCAGGCCTGGACAATGAAATCATCAGTGTGGAGACACAAAGGTAGGAAATGAAGAGCTGTGTCTGAAGAACTGGCTGGAAGGGGGAAACAGGAATAAAGCAGAGAACACCAGAGCCTAAAGGATGTTGCTGGTGTGGGGGCAAGAAGCACCATTCTAGGAAAGATTTCAGGAATGGGATGTGGGGCCCACAAAGAGAAAACAGGGCACAATTGTTTTCTTGAACTTGTCCCTAAGTAATAACCCCCCAACACTGTTATTTCAGTATTTCACTCATTCACCTTGAATGAGTCACTGCCTCTCTCTCATCTCACTTTCCTTCTCTGTAAACAGAGGGAGACAAGTTAGATGTTCTCTAAGGTTCCTTCCAAAGCTAACATACTCTGGTACATAACTAGGATAAGGTGACTAGAATTTTGCCTTAGGGTACTAAAATTTAAAGGATGAGCTGACATTACTTGGATAACCTGAACAGCATAGAAATGATTGAGCTTGGTTTCCTATTAGCAAGAATAATTACTTAAAACAGGAATCTTCCATACAGTACACTTCCTGAACACAGTGTTCCATATTACAGGTGGACTACTCTCTATCCTTGCCCTGCAGCACTTAGACTGAGGCCTCCAAGTGTCCTGACAGGTCTCCCACACCCACATCCTAACCCCACCCCCCACACAGATCAACTGGGTTTTTTTCCTTAAAAGTTGATGGGAAAGAGGAATTCAGGCTGCTTGCCCTTCATGCATATTGGGAAGCTCACTTTGGGTGCTAAAACTGCTAGTTATGTCTCTGCAACAGTGCAATGAAATAATACCAAAAATGAGGTCAGGAAAGAAGTCATGAAACTCGTCTATATTTCTGTGGTCTGGACCTAGAAAAAAGTATTGTCAAAAAACTCCTGCCTTTGTGGAAAGAACTAGTGAAACCCAAGTCCTGGTCATCTATGTGTCATGGACCAATAGATATGAGCTACTACTGAATTTCTTTTTGTAATTTTGTTTTAAACAAAAGGAAAAAATGCCAAAAATACTGAGCTATTCTCTCATTCTGACTCTCTGTGGTTTTCTTTCTCCCTCTGCATCTCTTTGCTTCTCAAAGTAATAAGATAATTATTGACTCATTTCCCCAGGAAGCCTGTAGCTCCAATGTCAGGCATCAAGTTGAGGCATGAGAACCTGGATGGCAAATTTACCCTCACCAAAGGTGACTCATTTCTTGGCAGGTTTCCCCAACTTGTCTGAGTGAGTTGCAAAAATAAAGCAACAGCGATTGTCTATTCTGTGATGTATAACATCCCCCGCTCCAGAACGCCTAATGCAGCACCCTGGAAGCTGAGACTACAGGTTAATACTAATTGGTGCTGAGCATGGGTGGGCCTCTCCTTTAAGAGGCCATGTCAGGGACCCCAGATGATCATGGAGGTGAACTGGTCATTCACCTCCTTTGCCTGCCCTCATTACCTCAATATGTTGGGATGTCCCACAAGCATAGGGGATTAAGAGTTGACTATAAATGGATTCAAGTGCAAACAGAGGAATGATTTTACATGCTCCATTCCAACAGTTGCAAATACATTCAACCCAGAGGCTATATTGGCCACCAGCTAACAGATGGAAACATGAAAAATTCAGATAATCATTTGTATGTATTATCTCCTTTATGCTCAGAATCCTGACATTTCCAGATTTCTTGGTCCCCCCAACTCTCAGATCCTTCTAGACTCAGCACAAGTGCCCTCCCACACACATACATGATGCCCCTATTTGTTATGACCCTCCTCCCCCCAATTTATATTTTTCTTTTGCCAAACATGTTGATTCTCCCAGTAGACGTAAGCTCCAGGAGGGTAAGCACTGATTTTGTCGCTCATTTCTCTAGCACCTAGCACAGTGACCAACCAACCAAACATCTGTTCTAAGGAATCTGAATCTTGTGGGGAGCACAGACCCAGACTCTTCTGGCAGTCTGGAGAAGCCTATAGACACTTTATCAGAAATATGTTTTTAAGTGAATAAAATAAAATACATAAAATTACAATGGGCTCGTGAAAATAAATATATCATTTTTCCCATCTAAGTTCATGAAAGGCCTAAAATCTTTCTATGGACCTTTAGGAATCCATAGACCTCAGGTTATGAGCCCTAATCTAGATGCCTTTATTTTGGATCTGGAGCATTTCCATAGGAATGGGTAAAACTGAAGGGATGTTTTAATTCCCCAAATCTGTTTGAAAATAACCCAAACCAGTTAAAAAGAGTCTAGTTGGAGAAGAGCCAGCCATTGTCATCTAACCTATGAAATTATCTATGTCTGTTGGTGGAGGGGCACTGACTTGATATTTTAACCATCTCTCTTGGTAGGCTGATAAGAAACATTTATTAAGCACTTCCAGGCAGTGTGCTAAGGACTGGGGACACACAAAAAACAGACAAAAGACGGTCCCTGCCCTCAAGGAGCTTCTAATCTAATGGAAGAGACAGTATGAAACAAGCATATACAACAAGCTATATAAAGGATGAATAATTACAAGAGAGAAGGCACTGGAGTTAAGAGGGGTTGGGGTAGGTTTTCTGTAAAAGATAGGATTTTAGTTAGAAAGCCAAGGAGGCTCCAAGTTAGAGATGAGGAGGGAGGGCATTCCAGCCATAAAGAAGAATCAGAGAAAATTCCCCAAGCAGAAAGATGTAGTTTCATATCTGTGAGATAGCAAGGAGGCCAGCTTCAATGATGGAAGAGTACACATCAGGCAGTAAGGTATAAGTAGGGTAGGAGGGAACTAGGTTATGAAGGGCTTTGAATGTAAGACAAAGCATTTTGTATTTGGTGCTACAGGTGATAGAGAGTCCATGGAGTTTACTGAGGATGGAGGTGGGGGTGGAGTGACATGATCAGTGGCTGAATGAAGGATAGATTGGAGTAGGGAGAGCTCTGAAGCAGGTATTACAATAGGCTGGGCATGAGGTGATGAGGGTCTGCCCTAGAGTGGGAGCAGTATCAGAGAGAAGGAAGCATGTTTGAGAGATGCTGCAAAGGTGAGCTCAGCAGGCCTTGACAACAGCTTGCCCATGGAAAATAATTATGGGACATTAGGAATAAACAGAGTTACTGTGTTTTTCACAGGTGTTGAGGTGACAGACAAGGGAGAACTAAGCTCAGGATGTAGGAAGTGGGGAAGACTGACCAACAGCAGGCTTCCAGGAACAGCCTCCAATTCACAGAGACCTTCATCTGATGGGGGCCTGAACTGCCACATTAAATTTCACAGTGACACATGCACAGTAATAAAAATGCTGGCAAAATGAATCAAAAACATGGCAATTAATTCATGAGGTTGAGCTAGTATTTGAACTCTTGGGTGTCATAAGGGTTGGGAAGTAATTGAGACTCAGCTCATGAATCCAAAAATCCTAGGACTTTGGAGTAGGAAGGGACCTTTGAAATCAGTGACCCCCAACCTTTCATTTTATAGATTAAAAAAAGCCAGAGGGGGAGCCTCTTGGCCAAAGTCTCACAGCTGGTTCGTAGCCGACCAGGACGATAAAATCTAAGATGAAATACAGGGGTTTCACAAAACCACTCAGAAAATGATCATAGAGAAGATATGGAAGTTTTGTAAATAGTGTAATATTGCCAGTGGCAAAACGGCTGGTTGTGGGCTTGGGAAAGGCTAACATGAACTAACAGATCAGCCTGACAGATTTCAATTAAACCCTATTGTAATTATAAATACTAGACCTTTTCATGTGGTGCTTACCTTTCTTTTCTCCACGTGTGTATAGAGTCCTGATGGGGATCTACACCGCGGTGGTTGCATGTTCACTTGAGGTCTGATTCTCCTGGTAAATAAGCACCTGAGTAAGGGACAGTGTGGGGAGTCTGACCTCATAATTTCACCCTAGGCCTGTAGAATAGCTTCCAGGATCACCAAATTGTCCTAAGTCAAAACTAAATTGTCCTAAGACAAAACTCCTTCCCAACCTTCTGGGGCCATATTTCCTAGGCTTTGCCTTATCCAAGAGGCATTGGAAACACATGCTCAATCAATAAACAAACATTTATTAAATGCCTACTATGTGCCAGACTGTTCTTATTAGATGTTGGGGATACAGTAACAAGAGTAATTAAGAGCAAACCAATCCCTATCCTCAAAGTGCTCACATTCTGCCGAGGTGAGACAATTTGTGCATCTATAGGTACAGACAAAAGAAATACAAGGTAACTTTGTGACAGATGACATTGGCAGCTGGGACATTCCAGGGATAAATGACAGTCTGGACAACAAGAACTTATGACTTGTGCCTGAGAGGTACCCTAGACTGTTTCTATTCTAACCCTTTAATTTTTAATAGATAAGAAAACTGAGAGCCAGAGAGAGGAAGAGATTGATTTGTGCAAGGTCATGCCACAAGTTAGTGGCAGAGTCAGACTAGAAACTTCAAAATTAATGGCTTTGGGGGCCTCTTATTGCTTGAAAATCAAGCCTTCCAGATTATATTGTTGGTAAGGTTGCTTAGGTAATAACACTTGGCTGTTGCAGAGGCTGTCCCTGTAAATGTCTTTTGGAGAAAACTAAAGCCATCTTCATAGGCTCAGTGACAACACACTCTGCTTACTAATTTCTTCCATTCCATTTCTTTTATTCTCTTTCCATTCAGTCTTTTCCTCACTGGGCCATTTGTCTGGTGACAATCTCAGTTTAGGTCTTCAAATTAAATTCCGGATCCCCATAAATGCAATTGTTCTTAAATAGCCTTGTGAAGTTGGTGATGGTGTGGGCTTGGAGGCCATTAATCATGAGCTTCAAAGAATGGCTTCTAGGCTTCATCTTCCTGATTTGTTCTCAAAGCCTAGAAATGCCAGAAAAAAAAATAAGACTGGGGTTGCTGCTTCTCCACGAGAGAGAAAAGATTCGAGTGGTTACATATTGGAATTCAGAGGATGATCCTTTCCTAGCTTACTTAGCATGAGGGTCACAGCCTACCTCCTGCACCAGTTCCCCCAATTTGTATATGTACATTCTATGTATCTGGTGCAGATAATCCCACTCTCCCTTCCCACTCCAAAGTGAGAGAGACAAAAAGTTGCACAACCTATTTCTTTACTGTCTAAGCCACAAAACAACCTCCCTCTCTGGAGTATATGATTCACTGTTGTATTGATTCATAGAATCATACAGTTAAAGTGACTTTGGACATGAAAAGCCATCTAATCCAATCCCATCACTTTTACAGATCAGGAAATTGAGTCTCAGAGAGTTCATGTGACTTGCCTATCATCACACAATTAGCAAGTATAAGAGTCAGGATTTGAACCTAGGCATTCTATACTGGGAGTCCACTACACCATGGTACTTCAATTCAGGTGGATTCAATAAGCATTTATTGTTTATCTACTGTACACATGCACTGAGCTGGAAGATGGGAGAGTGGAATTTGGAGAAAATCAGGGAGGTCATTTTGGCTAGAACACAGAATGCACAAAGAGGAACAGGGTGAACTAAGCCCAGAAACCTGAGCTAGGGTCAGAGTGTAAAGAGCTCCAAATGCCAGAGAATTCTCTTTTACTCTAGAACCAAGAAAGAAATTTCTTGAGCAGAGATAAACCCATGCTTTAGGAAGATTTAGTTTGGCAGCTACAGTGAGGATGGATTAGAGAAGGAAGAGATTGGAAGCCACACAATAACTTGGGCATTGCAGCCATTTTGTTGAGATAAGGGGTTAAGCTTAAGAATACCAATTGTTGTTGTTGTTGAATGTCCAAATCTTCAAGACCCCATTTGGTGTTTCCTTGGCAAAGATACTGGAGTGGTTTGTCATTTCCTTCTCCAGCTCACCTTACAGATAAGGAAACTGAGGTAGCAAGGATTAAGTGAATTGCCCATGGTCACACAGCTAGGAAGTGTCTGAGACCAGATTTGAATTCAGGAAGAGGAGTCTTCCTGACTTCAATCCCAACACCAGACCTACAGTGCCACTTAGCTGTGGGAGTATCTGGCAGTAGTCATGGCAAGGGGAAATAAAAGCCTGAAATATGGTAGTGGATATATGAGGGCAAAAGGGGGACAGATATAAGAGACATGGAAATCGAATCAACCAGACTCAGGAAGTGGTTAGATAAGGAAGGTCAAGAAGAAAGCAGACTGCAGGCTGGCTCTGAGGTTCTAAACTTTGAAGAACAAAAGTGCCCTTGACAGAAATAGGAGCATTAGAAGGAGCAGAAGACTTAGCAAGAAAGATGTGAGTCACTCTGGGCATCACAACCAGCAGAGTATCTCTTCTAGCCCTGCCTTTCAGCCAGTTGCATATCAGCATGGACTTGGCTCTTAGAACCCTCCAAAGGAACAACCCAGAATTTGGTCAAGGGAACATGGTAATGCCTTTGGAATAACCATTAACCAAGCTCTCACCACCACCCCCTCCCCAACAGACTGATAAGTATCCCAGTATTTGCACCTCCCAGCCAAATGCTAACTCACTTAAATGTTTGGGCAACTCACTTAATCACTGGACATCTTGGCTTCCTTATTGAGAAAAATGAAGATAGTTGAGATAATCACTAAGATTCCTTCCAACAGTAGCTAGTCTTTCTAGAGCAATTTGAAAAGCATTTTACATATGTTATCTCATATGATTCTCCCCCAAAACCCAAGATATAGATGCTATGATTGTATTTTCAAGATGAGGAAACTGAGATTTGAGAGAAGTCAAATGACATACCCAGGAGCACATGGTCCATGTCTGAAGTGGGATTTGAACTCAGATATTTCTGACTCTAGGTCCAGGGCTCTATTCACTGTAATGCCATGCAGATGCCTAAATCCTAAAAAATCCAAAATCCTATAAAATGGGAGGTATGGTACCTTGCTTCCATTTCACATTTGGGAGAAAGTGCTTTCTAAATGGAAATGTGATCTTCAGGCTATATTTATTCCATCTTATGTTGGTAGAAACAAACTGTAAGCTGGCTTACAGTTAGGCAAAACTGGCTTCCAATCTTGCCTCTAATGTGATAAGTCACCTAACATCAGTTTCCTCATCTGTAAAGCTAGAGGGTCTCTGGGTTCCTTTTTAGCTCTATGTCCAAGATGCCATGTGCGGTTCAAGCTTGCCTTGGGCAACTCCCTCAGACTTGTCTCCTTAGTCATAAACCAGTTGTGGTCCACAATCTGCAATGATTCCTATGCCAGAATCCCATAGTAGATGAAATCACTAATCTTTCTGGCATTGGCGTCATGGGAGGAAGGTGGTATGGAATGCCTGGATACTCTGCTTTTATTTTAACTTAGAATTGGCGTTATTTTCTTTTGTTGTTTCCATATATTATTCTAGTAAATTCCCCCTTTGGTCTCTGGGTTTCTAACTTGTGATGGTTTGTGAAAACACTTGTAACGTGTGTCTTCCAGGAGGTCTCCTCTTCATTATTTTTTATCCCTTAGCTATTAAACATTTAAGATGCCAAACCTAAAACTATATCACATACTTTCCTTCCCCCAAGCTAAGGGGTTGGTTTATTCGCTCCAGACTGTCCTGAAATTACCCATTGTATCATTCATTCAGACTACCAGTCTTGTTTGGGAATGATATTTTTAAAATGTAGACTCCTGTTCCTTTCCTGCATGGAGGGCAACTTAATTTACATGAGTCTATTAAATAATGCAATCACCTGGAGGTATGCAGTCCATGTAATGAAGGCAGCAAAACACCCGGAGGAAAAATTCCTTCCTGTACACAAATTGAGAAATCAGTTTAACCTTTCCTTATTTGGATCCACTGCTTACACCTCCAATGTTCACCAGCAGCTCTACAAAATGATATTGTATTATAAAATGATGTGGCATGATGACGTCCACCAAATACAAAAGGCACAGTGAGTAGGCATCCACAGAGGATTTAGGAATGGACACAAACAAGCATTACAAAGAAGAAATAAATAGGCAATGATCTACACCTGTGAAAGAAACCATTTTGTTGAGAGGAGATGTATAGTGTAAGAACACCAGATGTGGCATCAGAGGTCCTGGTTTCAAATTGTTAGCTACATCACCTTGGGCAAGCCATTTCCCTCTCTCTATAATTCAGTTTCCTCATCTGTAAAATGAGAAGGATTTGGACAAAATGATCCTTAATGACTTCTGCCCTAAATCTGTAATCCATTAAAGTGCTCCTTGTATTTCTATATCCTTCTCAATTGTTATTCCCATCATACAGATGAGGAAACTGAGGTTTGTAGAAACTTCTACTGGTGAGGTAGATAGTACAAAAACCGTTACCTCCATTTTGCAAATTATAAAACTACGCCTCACAGAAGGGCAGCTAGGTTGCACAGTGGATAGAATGCCAGACCTGGAGTCAGAAGGACCTGAATTCAAATCCAATCTCAGACACTTAGTGTGATACTGGGAAAGTAACTTAATCCTGTTAGCCTCAATTTCCTAATTTGTAAAATGAATTGGAGAAGGAGATGGAAAACCACTCCAGTATCTTTGCCAAGAAAACCTCAAATGTGGTCACAGAGTTGGACACAATTGAAATGATTCAACAATAAAAATGTTTCATAGAAGGTACATGACTCATCTAAGGTCATACATCTATTTAAATGGGAGAACCAGGGATAAAACCCAGATATAAACTCATTGCAAGAGAGACAGAGACAGAGAGATTGTCTCATTCATTGTTTCACTTTATTCCCAGCAGCTAGCACAGTGTTTTGTACACAGTAGGTGCCTAATACAGACTTGATTGATTGATTATGATTTGGTACCCTTTCTTCTCCACTACCTAGTCAAAGATGTAGAATATCACATGGTGACATCATAAGATTGCTTTTAAATAATGTAAACCTAATTCAGATATACCCATTACACAAAGGATCTAAGTTAATTGTGGAAGGCATCATACGCATGCTGGGTTGAGCTACAACTCAGAAAATCTGAGGATCCCTTCATTGGATGGCCCCAAACACTGATACCAGGTCTCTGTTTGCATGTGCTTTGCAAATAAAATATCACAGAAAGTTTTATTCAAAGAGAAAATAAGTTCAAAGAGCATCATACAACAAGAAATGGATTAGAACAACCCCAATTCCACCCAGTCCCACATGGGCAGTTCTTCTCACACTGGGGAGACAGCCATAAGAAACTGCTGTCTTGAGGGCACAGGATCAGTTGAATAGGAACGGATGATATCTAAAAAATAAAATTAAGAGAAGAGAAATAGAATAGGGTGAATTATCTCATATAAAAGAGGCAAGGGAAAATTGTTACAATGGAGGGGAAGAGCAGGAAGGTAAAAGGGAATGGATCAACCTTACTCTCATTGAATTTCGCTTAAGGACAGAATAACATACACACTCAGGTGGGTATCTTACTCTACAGGAAAGTAGCGGGGAAGGGGATAAAAATGGGGGGGGTGATAAAAGGGAGTATAGATTGGGGGAGAGCGTAGTTAGAAGCAAACACTTTTGAAAAGGGACAGGGTCAAAGTAGAAAATAAAATAAGTTGGGGGCAGGATAGGATGGAGGGAAATATAGTTAGTCTTTCACATTATAACTACTATGGAAACGTTTTGCATAACCACACATGTACAACCTATATTGAATTGCTTGTCTTCCCAGTGGGGGCGGATGAGGAGGGAAGAAGAGAAAGAATCTGGAAATCAAAGTTTTAAAAACAAACGTTTAAAAAATTGTTTTTTTCATGCAACTGGGAAATAAGATATACAGGCACTGGGGATAGAAATCCCTCTTGCCCTACAAGACATTTGGGGGGAGGAGGATATAAGAGAGAGCAGATTGTGGGAAGGGGTATTCAGAGGGCTAACTATTTTGGGGTGGGGCAGGGGAAAGACGGGGAGGAAATTTATAACTCAAAATCTTGTGGAAATGAATGTTGAAAACTAAAAATAAATTAAAAAAAAAAAAAGAAACTGCTGTCTCTGATAAATTCAGCTATGGGTCTCTGAGGCCCATCCAGCAGCAACTCTGCCTTCCTCAACCCCCTCCAATAATATTTTGGGAAGCCATTTGATGCCCCCCCAATTAGAACATGCTCTTGCAAGCTCCCCTTACTTTCACATAGATACACTGTCATGGTGTCCTTTTATGATGTTCCCTGGCAGCCACTAGGGACCTTCCTCTCCCTGGAAGCCCTTTCCACTCAACAGAGTGGAGCTGAGGAGTTCCTTTTCTTACCTGGCTGGGATGCTGGCTCTCTTCAGCAGTGCTCAGAGCTCTGGCACCAGAACAAGGTGGCTCCTGTCAGTATCCCCTTTGGTGAGAGGAATAGAACTTTCTCCTCCATCTTTCTGTATCCTTGTAATTCTTTCTCTAGAGTCTGAAGAGCATGACATTGGGCTATATGCAGCCTTTGAAATCCGTTAATCCAGTCTAGCAATGATGGTCCAAGGAATTCATGCTAAAAATTATTTAATGACACCTCTAGCAGTAAATAGTCACAAAGAAAAGGGCAGTTAGGTGGCACAGTGGATAAGCACCCAGACTGGAATCAGGAAGAATCTTCTTCCTGAGCTCAAATCCAGGCTCAGGCATTTACTAGCTGTGTGACCCTGGGCAAGTCATTTCACCATTTGTCTCAGTTTCTTCAACTATAAAATGAACTGGAGAAGAAAATGGCAAGCTATTCCAGTATCTCTGCCAAGAAAGCCTCAAGTGAGGCCATCAAGAGTTGGACATGACTGAACAACAAGCAACCACAATGAATATTGTGATTTGTATATTGAATTATCCTAAGGTTCATTTTTGTTGTTGTTGAAAGGGATTGAAGGAACAAAAAATGTTGGGAACCACTGCACCATGCCATATTGCAATCCTCAGCATAGTTTTCATGTTCAGTGGGTGTGACCAAAACTATTCTTGTCTAATGCCAGCTGTAGACATCTACTCACTCTTCTCCAGGAATAACTTACTCATCCTAATTGTTCTGTAATTTGCTTAACTTCCACACTTGGATCTTCTACTAATGACTCTCATCATGACCTGAGTGCTCAGAGGTCCTACCAGGGAGCCCCAAGTTCTGGTGTCCCTCCCCAAGCTTGAAGGGATTTGAATATCAGCTCAGTAAAATCTATCAGGTGAGGACCAGCAGAGCTAAATTTAGAGAGGCTCATCAACAGAAGATTGTCCACCAGGAGACCTGGTGGTAGATTTTCCTTGGCCACAGCAACTTCAAAAGGGAACACTTGGCTGAATGTCACCAAACCATCCCATTCTGTCAGCAACTTGTGTGGCAGAGCCCAAGGAGGGATTGTGTCTTTAGTCCAGCCCCAGGGAGGGTTGTGTCTTTAGTTCCTCCTAAGTTTTACAGGCCCTCCAGCCTCTGACAGCCCTGAGTCAGGTCAATTGCCAAGAGGAAGAAGAAACTGACTGTAGTTTTCTTTATAGGTCATGAGTCTCAAGCCCTGGCATTATTCCCATTTGTGAATATGTAAATGAAGAAGTCAAGAAATTAAATCATGTATAAAAATATAGCAATAACCTCAAAGGATCCCAAGCATTTTTCAGATATTAAGCTAGATTCCTCTCATTTTCAACATTTATAGACGAAGTCACTCTTTCAAACCCCAGAAGGACCATTTAGGATATCACAGTTCCAGGACCTGAGTTTCTGACATAAGAGAGTCCAATAAACTCCTTTTTCCTCACAACAGCTCCATAACCAGGATGAGGACAAATAGGGTCAGACGATCTCTATCCAGAAGCCCCAGGAAAGTCCCATGAGGCCAGATGACTAGAAATATCTTATGGTGAGAGGCCTTTAGGGATGGAAAGGGCCTATGTGAAGATGCTAGGGAGGAAGTCTATGGACAAGGAATAGACGGATCTCTGTAGCTTCCTCAACTCTGACCCCCACCACACACACACACACACACACACACACACACACACACACACACACACACCTCATCCCAAGCTTTGCTCTCTAAGCTACCCGGAGAGCATCATCACAGGGGTCTTCAGAGTAGCCAAACCCCAAAGCCCAAGATGACTGACTGTATCCACTCCTTCATTTGACTTTGGACAAACCACTTTGCTTCTCATTTTCTTCATCTCTAAAATGGGAGGGTTAGACTAATGACACTTAACATCCCCCTGTTTGAACACATGGCACCAAACATCTGGATGCCTCCAAACAGTTCTTCAAGGGATTTGAGTTGTTATCCAAGGGCCGTTCATATTTTCCTATTTTCTTTTCAAACTTCATTTTCAAAACCTGATATCTAAGTTATTATGAATAGGAAGATAAAATGCCAATGGGTCAGAAGTACAATGATGATGGTGGCACCAATTTTTTTAGTATTTTAAACATCAAGAAAAATCCATTTTTGTTCAAGTAGCACAAACATTCTGGTCACTATTATACCCAAATGGTGCAGCTGAAGACATGAATACAGCATGTCACTTTGATAAATAACAAAGCAAAATGTATTTAATTTATATGCTGGGACCCAAACCTACATTTTTCATTTTTTGAAATTTAGCAAAATTTACTATCCTGAGACTGGTAGATCCAGATAAGCAATGGAGCAGGAGGCGGCATATCTGTCCTCCTCATCAAGATCAGGGCTTTCCATATTTTGTCCTCCTGGCAAGAGAGACTCCTCCAGCTGTTGCTTATCCCACTAGTCATCCTGAGAACTGTCGACTTTGGTCAATGTATCAGATGAAAGTTAAGGCGCACAATTACCATCGCCAAGTTATTTTAGGGTGATAATTAAGTGAGGCTCATTGAAAGATTGATGATAGGTTCCTATGTTTATTTCTTGTGAAATATCTGTATCTTTAACCTTGATCCTTGTTCCAATTTTAATTTAAAGCTGTTTTTTTTTTTTAAAAAAAAAAAGCTTCCCCAAATAACCATTTGAAAACTCCTAGCAGCTGTCATCATGTGTCAAAATGGTGGACTGTTTCACAAGTCAAATTTAATAAATCTTAAATACTGGTTGAACAACTCAAACTTTATCCCTCTTTTTATGGCATTGACATCTCCTGGTCACTTGGATTCAAAACCTCAGAGTCATCTCTAACTCTGGATTCTTCTCTCTCTAATCACTGCTCTGTCTCCTTTCCATAATCTTGCCCATAGCGGATACTTAATTTGTGCTTGCAGATAGGATAAGAATGGGACTTGTGATTTCATCAGAATAGGGAATTCCAAGATTAGGAAATTCCCTCTACCAATGTGGGTTGACACCTTCTCTGCAATCTATAATCTCAGAGAGTTGCCTGGAACCTTGAGATGTTAAGTGACTTGTCCAGGATCATAAATCCAGGTTGTATCCGAGGTAAGATGTTCTAGACTGTGCCAGACTCGGGCCAGGTCCCTGGTAGTTTAGGCTCAGTAGTGGAACAAAATTAGATAGTCATAGGACATTCAACAGTTAACAAAAGGAGATTTGTTTACCTAGCCATAGCAGGAATAGGATGTTCCATAAGGATAGGCAATTGAGGACTCAAATTGATTCAGCAAAGTAAATCTGACCCTAACCCATCTCATTCCACCAGTCAAGCATGTGAGAGACTCTCCAGGGCCTTGTGGCTGCTTTGTACTCAAAACAATAAGAAAGAGACATTAGCAGTCCTAAGAACCGACCAAATCTCAAAACAGGTTCCACTCCCTTTTAAGGAAAAACTTGCTGATATTTCATGGCTGGGGGGTAGGACACTGTTTCTACTGCATAGAACTTGAACCCAGTCCTCCTGGCTTTGAGCTGTCTCTCTCTATCCACAACCCTGCATTGCCTCTCATGCTTGTTGAATTGCAATTCAATTAGATATTTGATCCATATTAATGATTTGCTAAATTTAATCAGAATCTGTAAATTCTCTTGAAAGTCATTATGAAGCAACCAGATATGCCTACATGAAATGCTGGATAGACTAACCGCAAGATCTCAGCAGAGTTGGTCACCATCTCTAAAAATGCTGAATATTTACTCTTTCCGTCTCAAGGTTAGGCAGAGTCTTCTGTATCCTTTGTATCTTCATAATAATAATCATCATAGAATAGCAATATCTTCATAGACTGGTACTTCATAAAAAGTATATGTGAACCAGTTCTCATTTCTCTTAGTGTAATGTTATATTTCATTGTATGTCACTTCTGGAGGGCCAAAATGCTTTTCACAATGCACCATGAAAGACTGATGTTATTTTCCTTATCTGTTTCTGCCCCCATTAAATTCCTCCTTTGATGATTCATCTGGGGGCAGAGGTGACCTTGGGTCCCCAAAGGCTCTGATAACAGGACAGGAGCTCCAGAAAGTCTTACACAGCTGAAAGAGGGTATTTCAAACAAGACCAGTAATTCAATAATTCAGGCTAAAGGAAATGAGGCACCCAGGGGCCATAAAATGTAATATAAACAACTTTCCCTGTTAAACACGTGTAACGCCTGATGCTTTTCACACAGGGCATATAGACACCCACTCACTCTCTGGCTTGGCTCACTGTCTTCAGCCTCTTCTCACCATAGCAGGCCTAGGTTCCCAGCAAAGAAGCACTACTATGGAGTTACACTTTAAATTTCTCTGGGTCCTAGTGGTGACTCTATTGGGAAAGAATATACTTCCTGCTACTCACCACCATGGCTTTTAATCCCTGACTACTGTGCTTCTATTTATATAAACCCAGCCACTCATGATGATGACACATATAGACTTAAATACAACCTTTTACTTATCAATAAAGCAAAAAATAATAATAGTAAGATCATCTATGAAAATAATAAAGATGTCACAATTTATACATAAACCTTGGTCATACATGCAATCCAGTCAATGCATTTGGAATCCATGAGGGAGAACGAACACACATTTACACAAATCTAACAAGGAATCACGTGAGTGCAAAAGCCTGTGTGCTTGGGGCAGCTCACAAATCTGGCGACAGGCTTTGATATAATTTTTGTCTCAAGAACCATCCAGAAAAGTTTCTTAATGAATGTAGCTTCTTTGTCAAACAGATGCTTCCATTGCCAAGCTAAATTGATCCATAGCATACCTTGACTAACATCTCACTGTGTGAGACATCTCTATCAAAATCGATGATCTGTTAGGTGACTTCTGATTCTCTGCTTTTGTGATGATTTCTCCATTTAACTTATGGTTAGTAACTACAGCTCCATCTTCTGTCTCTAACGAGTTATATTACAGTTGGTCCCATCGTAGCAAAATTCTAGTCTCCGTATTTTCCTAATAATTAACCCAGAAGTTAAATAATTCTGCAATTTTTCACATATATTTCCCTGTGTCCTCCCTTTGCTTCAGTATTCTACAGCCTGTGACAGCTGAAAAATGAGAAATTGCTATGACAGAGCTCTGAATCAGAGTAATTTCTTCTCTTAGAACTTTGAGCAGACCCATGACCACATGAGTGAACAGCCAAGGCAGACTTCACTCTACAACTACTTTCCTCAGAAGCATATTTATGACCCACATAAGTAAACTATTAAGTATCACTCCTTTACACTTGTGATAAAACTAACAACAATATAGTTCATAGTTAAATTCAAATAAAATTCTATCTGCCTCTGCATTCATCATATGAACCAACACCATTTGGTCTAGAAGCTGACTCCACAAAGCAATGAAATTCTGCTAAAATCTACAGAGTACAAGTTTTCCATAGATTGGATTCTTTATGTCTTGGGGAAGGAAGCCAACCCAATAATTCTAGCTCTGGTTTTCTAGGCCAACCAAATCACAAAGATGGTCTCTCTACCTGTTTGAAGGAGAAACCAGATCAATCTATGAAACACAGGTGTTACTATCTACCACTGGAAGTGTCCATCTGCGTCAGCGAAGGAGGTCCCTATACTGACAAAATACTCTTAAGTCATAAAGTAAATTAGAAGGTATGTCCATTCCTCATCAGGAGCTTATCCTCTGACCTTGAAACAGAAACACAGGTAGGCCTTTGGCCCATGGCATTGAAACTGAGAGGGCCATGTTTCTTCCTCAGTGTTCTAGTGGTCTTCAGCCCACTAGACTGGGGTAGCCCCTGTACTCCTACACACACACACACTTTTTCTCTCACTACCATGGTCCCCATCTTCCATTTCCCCCATGCATACCTCCTTCCAGAGGTTGTAAGAGTCAAGATTATTAGTTTCATTAGATTGTAGACTCCTTGCAGGTGCACACTGTTGTTTGGATCTCTCTGTATCTTCTGCACTTAGCCCAGCGCCTGGCACATAGTAGGCACTTAACAAATGTTTAAATTCACTTCTAGGACACAGGCCACTCTCTAGGGAAGCACACCTGACTATGAGTGATTTGTTTACAGGAAAACCACAGTGAATATGTGCCAGAGCTAGAATTATATAGCTTGTATATATCCTGTTGTATATTGCATATATCCTGTTCCTCCCTTCAGTGATTGTTCCCATTTCTTCCCTCCCCACTCTCCAGGAAACCCCCCCCAGTACTGAGTATGTGTATTAATACTGTGACATGGTATTCATATTATTAATCTATTATTAAATTAAATATTATTAATCTGTTAATATATGCTTTTGACTATTGACTGACTCTCCTACTGCCTCCCCTGGTCCAGGTGCTAGGATCCCCAGGTGCAAATTCTTAAAGCCCCATATCTTGTTGCCCCTGAAATTAATGAACTCTTCCCCCTCTTCCTTCCCAAAATCACGTTCTTGTGTCTGAAGAATTCTGGTTTTGTGTTCAGCTCCTGTCTTCCCCACTTTGCTGACAACCATCGTCTTATCCTCATTGTACAGCTATATCCAAGGATTACAACTTATCTAATGTTTTTATATCTAATAAATGTAAAGCTGGAAGGGACCATTTAGTCCTGATGCCAATGAGCTTTTATTGGGTGGAAGATTAAGGGGAAAAGAGTCAGCATTTGTGTCTCATCTGCTATGGGCCAGGCACTATGCTAATCCCTTTACAAATATTATCTATTTGATCCTCATGCCAGCCCTGGGAAACAGGTGCTATTATTATCCCAAGTTTGCAGTTGAGGAAGCAGGGGCAGACAGAGGTTATGTGACTTGGCCAGGATTTCACAGTTCGTAAGTGTCTGAGGCTGGACTTGAACTCAGGTCTTCCTGACTCCAGACCCAGTGCTGTGTCACTGAACTTCCCCTGGGGGAAAAAGAATGGGCTGCCGGGAAGTCTCTAACACTTTTCCTTCTTTCTTCTCCCTCTCTTACACTGCAGACATTCCCAACTTTGACCAACCTTTGCAAATAACCCTTGCAGAGAAAGACCCCAGATAGAATGCATTTAATACAATGGAATATAATCCCTCTCATTCTTTTTTTAAACAAAGTAGGGCATTTGGGATGGTTTAATTCAACCCAAGAAACAGCATGTTTCTTTTGGATTTTGCTTCAGATTTTAAAGTTAAAAATAAAATTCTCTAATGCTTTAAGAATTTGTGATTTCATTGGCAAGAGTGAGGTGTGTGGCTCCTGCTCTCAACATAACTCATAACCCAGATACTGCAGATGGGCCGGAGGCTGATCTCAGAGTCAAAAGATCATGGGTTCAAGATCTGCTAAATGCGGCATCATCATGAGTAACTGGGTTTGAATAAATAGAAGCACACTAGTGGAGAATCAAAAGCCATGGTGGCAAGTAGCAGGGAGTATATTCTTCCCCAACAAAGTTGCCAACTCTGCTTCAACTCTGTTTTCTGTGTTTTAGACAGCATTTTGTGTTGCTACACTGGGAAGGGCCTTACCCCACCAGCAGATCCCCATGCCAGTGAAACCATAAGTACAATCACGTAGTAGTAGTAGTAGTAGTAGCAGTAGTAGCAGCAGCAGCAGTAGGAGTAGTAGTTTGGTAGATAATTTTCTAGAGTTAAGGTGGCCTCAAAGTTCAACACACTGTTGTGTCTTCAACTGCTCCAATCTAGTCAGGTTGATCCCAGACAAAAGACTGAAAATTCATAACTTGGCCACACTTCAAGTTTTTCTTGCTTGGAAGACCTACTGAAGCTTAGAGCCCATCAGCAGAATTTTCAAGGATGCAGGCATACCTACACACCACAATGAAGCATCCTAGTATGACCTAAGTGGGACTTATAATACATTTGGGACACCCTGGTGTAACTGAGGGGCAGCTTCAAAACTAGGAGGACCTAGACTTGGATCTCACATCTGACATACACAGTCTGCATTACCATAGGCCAGTCACTTAACTTCTCAGTCCTCTGGGGAACTCTCTAAGACTCAAAGTTGCAAAAAAGGTACCACTCTGCATTGGTAAAGGACATTCCCTCATTTGGCTGTTCCCTGCATCACAGAAATCACATCCAAGCCCAATTCTCTTCCTGCTAATATAATGAGGCCCATAGTCCTTGGAATGCCTCACAGAACCCCTCCATTCCATATGACTTTGTTTCTGAGTCATGTCTCATAAATTTGCTAATAGCTTTGACACTGGAATCCTGTGGTGTCACAGGTATGGAAACATTGAATACATTCCTGGAAGCAACATAGTCCAGATGACTAGTCTTTGTTTTCAGTAAAAATAAATGAAATCATCACCAGGAATTAGGTCGTCAAAATTGGTTCCTTTTTTGCATCATGGTTCATCAGGGGAGGAATGGTCACCTTGGCAGTTCTAAAGATAATGCCCAGTACAAAAACTAGCTGTGTGACCTTGGGCAAGTCACTTAACCCCAATTGCCCTCCAAAAAGAAAAAAAAGATAATGCCCAGTAAAAGAGAGAGAGAGAGAGAGAGAGAGAGAGAGAGAAGGAGAGAGGGAGGTTGAGACAGAGAGATAGACAGGAATGGGGTAAGGAAAGAGGGAAGAGTTATTTATGGGATGAAATTTCCATCAGTATTTGTTTGAAGTTAAATTACTCATGTGGGCCTTTGCTTTCTGTTTTAAAGGAAGAATTTCATGAGTCCACAGACCAAATAGAGCCCTTACATAAATGGGCTTTAAATCCTTTCCAATAATAATAAGGATAATAATAAGTGACATTTATATAGGTTTTCCTGAAGTTTACAAAACGTTTTGCACATTCTGCACTCATACTGGAAAACCCTCAACATTGCCAACTATCACTTCAAATGAATAAGATAATGTATTTCTGGAGATTTAAAGTGCTCTGTAAATGTCAGTCTTTATTATTATTGATACTGATGTTCTGTGTGGTTGACTTCCCTGGTTTGCACTTAGGATCATACCTTTCCAATCTTCTTATGTATTACTCCCCTCCTTGAACTCTGAAATCCAACCATCCTGGCCTGCACAATGTTCTTTCTACACACACCATCTACATCTCCAGTCTCTGTGCTTTTACACTGGATTTCCCTTGAGCCTGGACTGCCCTCCCTGCTCACCTCACCATTTGAGATCCCTTGTTTCTTTTAGGACTCAGTTCACATGCCGCCTTTAACATGAAATCTTTCCTGATCCCCTCCCCCAGCTTCTCACTCTCTAAAATGTCACTTATTCACCTTGTAAATATTATTATAGACATATTCTAATGGGCAAAGGGGGCACATGAACTCATAGGACCTCCTGAAATATCAGGACTATTTCATGTATGTCTTTGTACCCCTAGTGCTTAGCACAGACCTTATCACGTAGTCAGTTATTAATAAATGTTTGTTGATTGATAAAGTAGAGGACAATGAATGTAGAGTAAGTTAGAAAGGACCTCATAGGCCATCTAGCTGTTGAATCATTTTACTAGTGTCTGACTCTTCATGATCCCACTTGGAGTTTTCTTAGCAGAGATACTGGAGTAATTTGCCATTTCCTTCTCCAGTTCATTTTACAAATGAAGAAACTGAGGCAAACAGAGTTAAGTGACTTGCCCAGGGTCACACAGCTAGTAAGTATCTGAGGCCAGATTTGAACTAAGGAAGATAAGTCTTCCTAACTCCAGGTCTGGCACTCAATCCACTGTGCCACCTAAATGCCCCAACATCTAGTACATGTACATGATACAAAACTGAGGCCCGAAGAGGTGTGCCTTGCCACAGACCACAGAGGCAGTCAATGATGGAGCTGAAATTTGAACTCAGAAACTCTGGTTCCCAAATCAGTTGGTTGGTAAGTATTTATTAAACACCTACTATGTTCCAGACTTTGTGCTAAGCTCTAGGAAGGCAAAGTAAGGCAAAAATCAGTCCCTGCTCTCAAGAAGCTCCCAGTATCACGGGGAAGCCAAGACACACACAGTTCTATAAAAACACGATCTGGAAGGGTCAATCAGAGACAACAGCAGAGGGGTCTTCCAAGTAGACAGCCTCACTCTCTCTGCTGCACAGCAGAACACCACCCCTGGGGAGTCTACCTTGCCCCTTGCTTAGGAAAGCTGGAGAGTTCATAGGCCTAGTGACAAGGATGCTGTTGGCTGCTGGCATCTCTGCATGCAGTCTGCCTTCTCAAATAGCCTGAGTCCAGGATACATTGATCTTAACCTCAGACCTCATCTCCTTCAAGGCAAATTATCTTTCCATTCCTGGGTTTAAGGACGCTTTGGTCTTTGTCTTGGCAGGAGATAGCCTACAAACAGCTCAGATTTTTGTGTGGTGGAGTATATTTGGTAGGAATTTATTTGAGCCACAAAACAAATGCTGTAGTTGTAGAAGCAGAATTCCCTCTCTCTCTTATTTACTTGTTTGGTTGGTTGTTTTTATTTTTTATTGCTATTCTGGTCTAGACTCTCATAGCTTGCATAAAACTGACTTGCCCAACTCTGCTTCCTGGTTTCATTTTGTCTGAGAACTATAAAATCATGCAATATTTGACACAAGATGTGTCTTCAGTTTGGGTTTTGTCCCACCACTTCCAAACTGAGAATTGTGCTTTAAAAGAAGAGATCCTGAGAGACTGCCCTTTTGGAATATGCAAAAGACTCTTCCAGGTCACCCAAAGTCTTTGCTTAGAGCCTCTGACTCAAGAAGGGCAGCTAAGTCGGTGTTAGGCAGAAGGACCCACCCAGAGCCAGAGCCATCAAGCTAGCTGAGATGGGGCCCACAAATTTTCAGAATAAAATGCCCCATGTTTCCAGATATAATTTGATTTCAAACAAAAGGTCAATTCCAGAACATTCCCTTGCATTTTGGCTTCCAATACAAGCAAAAACCACTGATTCCAATTCCAGTTCTCATGATGCCTCCACAGTTTACCAAGAGGTCAATGCTATAGACTGATACGCCATTTTTCCACATTTTATTAGAATCATCTATTCATGAACTTAGGGCATCTTTGATGAGGGATTAGAAAGAAGGAAACAAGCATTTGTATATACTTTAAAGAGTTGAGCACTTACAAATATTATCATATTGGATCCTCTCTACATCCTGGTATAGTTAATGCTATTATTGCCTCCATTTTATGGTTGGAGAAATTAAGGCAGACAGAGGTTAAGTGACTTGCACAGGGTCACATAGCTAGTAAGTGTCTGATGTCATATTTGGACTTGGGACTTCCCGACTCAGGCCTGGTCCTCTATCTACTGTGCCACCTTGCTATATAAGAATTTGAAGGGAATGGGGCAGCTATGTGGTTCAGAGACTAGAGCACCAGCCCTAGAGTCAGGAGGACCTGAGTTCAAATCCAGCCTCAGACACTTGACACACTTACTAGCCATGTGACTTTGGGCAAGTCACTTAACCCCAATTGCCCTCAAAAAAAAAAATAAAAATAAAATTTTAATTAAAAAAAATAATTTGAAAGAAACAGAAAGGCTTTTGCCAGTGATAATCAGCAGTAGACTGCAGCTTTCCCAGTTTATAATTGATTGAAAGATCTGGAGAATTCAAAATTCAAACTATCATTGCTTTTATTGTTCACTGATTGGGAGGAAAAAAGATTTTATTTGCAAGAACAAATGGGTGGATGTTACAAAGGACTTAACACAGTGCCTAGTTCATGGCAAATGCTTAAATGCTTGTTCCCTCCCCCTCCTCTTTAAATGCCCTTGTCATTCTAACTCTTGGATGTTAACAGCCTCCAAGTGTCAGGCTCACCGCTCCTCTCATCCCATACATCTGGTCATGGTATTTCCTTAAAGGCTTGCGCCAGTATGGCCTGAATCTGGCCCCACTGGCATTCCATAAGCCATTGCTTCTCTTTAAATAGCAGTGTCCAGGTAAAGAGGAAATTCCACTTTGAGGCTGAACCAGGACCAGCTTCAACAGCTCAGTCAAGACCCCAAAGGAATCAGCTGGAGCTGGAAGGGAAGATCACTGACCACTTGGTCATAGCATCAGCTCAAGAGCCATTTTTCTCTGAGCCTGTTCTTCTGGTTTTCTCCATAGATTTAATTAGCAAGCATTTGGGTAAAATCACTAGTTTCTTTCTAGGCTCAGTAAAAGTGCTACCTTCTGCATGAGACCTTCCTGACCCTACTCCCAACCCTAGTGCCTTCCTCCCACAGTGACCTTGTGTGAGGAGTCATAGCCTCATACTTCCAGCTCCTGGCACATAGTAGGTGGTTAATAAATGCTTCCTGGTTTATTGATAGAAGTAAATTGAATGACAAATTGAAAAGCATTTCTTAAGCATTTTCTATGTAACAAACACTTTAATATTGGCACAAAGACAAAGACAGATCCTAGCCTCGAGGAGCTTACAACCTAAGGGAGAGGTGGCACATACAGGAGAGTTTTGGCCAGGGAGGGACATCCTGGCTTGGGAAGGCTCTAGAGCTGGTGAATGGAGCCACAGGGAGCAGGCTGACCTACACTTTCCAGTGGCATCAGCAGTGTTGATTTAATCCTAGTTCCAGAACTGGGGAAGGAGGGCCAAGAGGAAGCACATGGCAATAAACCACTTGGGAGAAGATGGCCAGGGAGTTCATTGTTCATCTATTACACATCAAATCTGAGTAGTACAGTTGTGTTGGTGGTAGTGGTGTTGTGGACTTGACAATCACCAACAAACACACACACACACACACACACACACACACACATTTAATTCTGTTATAAACAATGTAAGATAAAAAGATAGAAATTGGACCAGTGGTTTCGTTGGTACAGGAAACTCCAAAATGGGAAAACCCTGTCTACCACTTCAAGTGCTACCCAAATACTAAAATCACTTAAGTGATTTGCTTTAGGGTCATGCAGCCAGCAAGTATCAGAGTAGAATTTGAATTCAGGTCTCTCCTGGTTCTGACGCCAGCTTTTTATTTACTACACTATGCTACTTTTCACAATATACAAATGTGTGTGTGTTTGTAAAATTGTCCAATGTACTTACAAAATCGCCCTATATTCAACTCCTTATAACATTTTTCTCCTCCTTTGCACTTTTTAAAAAATGTGACATTAATACCTTTCTCTTTCTCTCCCATATTCCTGCTCTTCCTCTTCTTCTCCTTCTCCTCCTTCTCCTCTTCTTCATTCTCCTTTATCTGTTCCTCCTCCTCCTGGAGTTGAGTCAGATGGGAAAGACTGCCTTGTATGCCTTCCTTAAATGGCAGTCTGAGAGGAGCTGTCCACTGCCTCCATCCTCTCCAAGCAGAGGGAGGGAGGGAAGGGCACCAGGGGCAGGGGGGTCGGAGGAGGGCTGAGTTTCCAAGTTGATGTCATCTTGCAGAAGGGTGTGATGAAAGTCTAGCACTGAATAGGGCCAATGGAATAAATGAGACCATGGAGATCCATCAAGAGCTTCAAGGTACTGTATTATAAAGACAACAATAAGAGCTCATGTTCATATAAAAGCCAAAGGTTGGCAGGGGACTTTGTGGGCAGTATCTTGTTTAATTTTTAGAATAACCTTAAAAGATTGGGGCTATCGTTTTCTCCATCTTACATGAGAAAACTGAGGCTCAGAGAAGATGGACAGAGAGATATACTCATATATGTATTGTGTATATGTTCATATTATATGCGTGTGTATACACACATGTTATCATAATAGGACATACAGCACTTTTTTTTTGCTTTTTGGAGGGCAATTGGGGTTAAGTAACTTGCCCAAGGTCACATGGCTAGGTTTTTGTTTGTGTGTGCGTTGTGTCTGAAGCCAGATCCGAACTCAGGTCCTTCTGACTCCAGGGCCAGCACTCTACTCACTGCGCCACCTAGCCGCCCCTATACAGCACTTTTTTTAATGAAGAGGAAAGAACAGAAGGAAAGCCAGAAAGTCCAGACATGCAGGTAAGCTTTGAAAGCTGTTGATTGATCTAAATTATATATTTTTTTAAAAAGCAATTGAATGACCCAGTGAAGAGAGCACTGGATTCAGAGTCAAGAAGACCTGAGTTCAAATCCTGCTTTAGACCCTCGTTTAGGAGCTGTGTGGCCCCAGAAAAATCTCTTTGACTTCTTTTGGTCTACAGTAATCTATAAAATGGGGTTAATAATAGCATCTAGATTGTTGTAAGGATCAAATGAAATAACATTTCAAGTGCTTCGCAAGCCATAGAGTGCTATGTAAATGCTAACTATTATTTTTAAAAGCAAGTAGTTCAGAAAAGGGACCAGCATTTGTTCCTACTACACATGTGTAAGTGCTCGTTCTACTTGGTGCTTTCTGAGTTCAGAATTCGAACAAAAACAAACACAACAGGGAGTTAGTTGTTCCTTGCTGTTGTGGAAAGTGGCAGGCAGTTCTAGAGTCAAGACACAGGGACAGGTGTGATGACTAGCACAGATCTCTGGTGGGAGGGTCATGGAGCTGACCTTGGGAGTGGTCCAGAGGGTGAGGCAGAGAATTTGGGGAAGTGACCAATGTGTCAAAGAAGAGTCAAGAAGTCAGAAAGTCCCAGATTTATCAAATATGCCTTAATTATGAACAGAATCTGAATTTCAAAGGAAAAAAAGAAGCATCTTTTTCTTGATGGGAATCTCAGCAAACAGCACTGGGTCTCTTAGAACCAAAGAAGCTATACAAACCCCCATGAGTCTGAAATCTTTCTGACAACATGTTCAGGCTTTAATCCAATACCATTCAGTTTGTCAAAGGGGGCTTGGTCTTTTTTGTTGTTGTTTCTTTTTTCCTATTTCTTTGTGCTCATCTCTAGTGTCCCAGATGCCCAGAGCAATACCTTCCTTAAAGAAAACAATTGTGTTCTCTGAGAATGACCCTAATCCCCACATTTTCTATCTGGGGAACTAGGAAGTGGCTGCATCTTCCATAAAGGACAGCAGCGTCTTTTGCAGGCAAGTGTGTTTTAATAAGGACATCTGTCTTACAGCTGTGAGTGCCAACCATCCTCTGTCATCTTGATGAAAGAATAAACACTTCTCAAAACATCAAAATAACCCCTGAAGTGACCTGGTTTTAGGTAGTTCAAGGCCTGTCTTTAAGTCACACAGCTGACACTGGGCTTCTTGAATGGGCAGAACGCCATCTTGGGATATGGCCAAGAGGAGAATGGACCAAAGTTAATGGAGAAATGTCTACTGTGGGTGACCCAGGGCACCAGACCAAACCAGCAATGTCAACACAGCTGCCTCACTCCATTTTATATTTATAGTGAAAGGGTTCCGCCAATTTTGAGCTAACATAATTATAGAAATAAATAACATCTACAACTATATGAGAGATGCTCAGTATGATGGGAAGCATTGTTCGGTTCAGCTGGAACACTCCCTGAATTTATACCCAGCCTCAGTTGGCAGTTCATGGGTCTAGAGTGGTAAGGGACACCAGAGACAATATAGTCCAACTTCCTCATTTTCCAGGTGTGGAAACCACCAGATACGTTCAGTGGTTGCCCAAGTTTACACAGAAAGTCTGATTTGAACCCACACCTTTTCCTTCCAAACCCAGTGCCCTGTTACTATGCTGTGTGACCGCATAGTAAACCTATGTGACTGTAGCAAGCCAGTCCTTTGCAAAGGAAGAAATAGGGCAACTATTTATTTTGAATCAGGAAAACCTAGGTCAGTTTTTCTTAACCTTTCTCTGAATGGGTCATGGAATCCTCGGGAAGCCTAGTGAAATTTTTTACCCCATCTCAGAATAATGTTTTTAAATGCATAAAGTAAAATGCCTAGGATTTCAAAGGAAATCAATTATATTGAAATATACTTATCAATTTTTTAAATTCATGAATCCCAGGTTGAGTTCCCAATCTATGTCCCCATCCCACCTCAGACACTTTCTAGCTGTGTGACTCTAGTCAAGAGATTTAACTCTCTGTTCTGCCACTTTTTCCCATATAAAATGAGGATAGTATAGCACCTACCTCTCAAGAGTATTGTGGAGATTGTATGACAATGTAGAAGTGTTCATTCTAAAGATCATCTCTGTGTCTCAACATCCCAAATGAAACCTCTCATGAGCCCACCCTCTCAATAATCCACAGAGGCAACTCCTGGAAAAGAACTGGCTTCTTTGCCCAGTAACCACTGAGAAGCTGTTACTGCAAGAGACATAGACATCTTGGGCATTAAAAGCAGGTGTGTGCACTGTTGAAGACCCTTCCAGTATCAAAGTAGCTTCTTAAGAGTACAAAATCAAGTTACTTTTAGAAACTGACTTCCACTTATTGCAAGAAGAAAGCCTACCTTACCCTGGAAACAGAAGAGTCTTATGTGCATTCTGTAGGTCTGACATGGACAATGTAGGGTACTTCGAAAACTCTGAACAGGGAGGAGCTACAATCTGCTTTTGAAATGGCCCCTGGACTGACTCCAAGCAAGAGTCTTAATAGATCAGGGACCTGGGATTTCCTCAGTGGTGTCTCCCTCCACCAATGCTGATCACAGCCTGTCTATAAACATATAGTCTCTGAGATTTGCCTGAGACTCAGAGTGATCAAGAAATTTTCCCCAGGACCTCTAGTTTAGAAGGAACAAAAGCAGGATTTGAGCTCAAGTCTTCCTTTCTCCCTTTTGACCCTTATGAAAGTTCCATAGACTTAACGAATCTTATTTTCATCCTGACTGACTTGGCTCCCATCATCAGTCTGTCCCAGCATATGCAAGAATCCCACCTTTCTACATGAATGAATAAATTACCATTTATGCTAATCAACAAAGACAAGCAAACAACAAAAACAACATTTAGGGGCAAAGAGACCGGTGCTTATGGGTGTGAGTAATAGCTTCTTAGCAGCCAAAATGGACCACAGAGGCTGTCCCCATCAGTGAAACATCTTCCCCAAACTGCTCTGATCCATCATCATGCAGAGAGGTTTCTTGCTAAAGCAATTCATTAGTGGTTAATTGAGGCAGCCCATCTGTTGGCCTATATTCTTGACCTACCCCTTGTAGATGTCTCGGGATTGGCAAGTGTTTGTGATCTGTCAGATGTCATCTGGCCCTGAGCCATGGGGAATGATGAGGAAAGTCACAGACTCCAGGATGCTCCGAACCCAAATATGTGCAAGCAGGCATACCCTCATAACCTTTGTAGAATTTGCCGGCCAAAATTTAATCCAACTAACATTTATTTAACAATCAGGATGAGCATGGCACTCTGGGAAAGGTAGAAAATGAATAATGGAGGACCTGCCCTCAGGAGCTTACATTCCATTAGGGGGAAAGGAAAGAAAGACTCATAAAATAAGAAAGATAGAAAGTGTGATGGGAGCAAGCGGAGTAAGGAAGGAATAAAGGGAGAATCAAAGTGGTGGCCGGGTGGGCTACAACGCGATGTATTTGTTTGACCAAAGTAATTCTCCAAGTAGAACTGATTTAGTATTCCCCCCCCCAATAGAATGGAAGCTCCCCGAGGGCAGAGACTCTCTTGGTTTGGGATCCTCGGGGATTATTAAGGCGCCTGACACATAGTGATGCTCACTGCCTTGACCTGAAGTCTCCTTCCGATATGGAGGGGCTGTGATCTGTGTCTGTAGAGGGAATCCCCAAGACCACAACATGCAAGGCCCTTGAAGATGAAGTCCAAATTTAGAGTCCTCTGAACATCCGGGGTAGCAGGGGAAGAGGACTGGTTTCTAAGAGAATGTGGCTTCTAAAGCGCTCATATTTTAAGAGATCGTGGCTTCATTTAAACTGTTATCTGGCTTGTGCTTATATAAACTTGAGCTCTGCCTCCTCCAAGTGATCTCCTTTCCTAATTCTTGTTCCTTTGGCAGAGATTCCTTCAATCTGGCCCATTTCTGAGCAAAATCTCTCAGCTCATCTTGGCAATCTCGTGCGGATGAATGCTCCGTTCCCACCAGCCTTATTTATGGAGGAAACCTCACCGCGCTCAATGGTGACATCATATTCATTTGCGCGGATGAGACTTCATCCAGCAGAAATGCATTTCCCCGATTTCCTTGAGGTTGAATTATGGGATAGGACAAAGTGGCTTTGGGGAACTCCTGAACATCCTAAGGTCCTTTCAGGGAGGCCATGAGGTCAAAACTATTTTCATAATACTGATTTCTAAGGAGGTAACTATCAGTAGATATAACTCACTAATGCAAAAGCTCTTTCGGGCAGGATCCTCAACAATTTTTTAGAGCAAAAAGGGATTATGGAGCAAAAGAATTGAGAATCCTTATTATATTCATAGAAGGATCCCTGAATCTGGGGTCGGAGCACCTAGTTTCAAATCCTAGACCCACCGTGGTCAGTGTATGACACTGAACAAGCCCGTCAACCTCTGTGAGTCTCAGGTTCATTCGTCAGCAAAATGAGCTGGGTGAAACAGACGACCTCGAGTCCAGGGCTAAGCTATGGCCTTCATGAACAACATCACATTCAGCCACGTTTGTTAAAATCCTACCATGTGCAAGGGAACACAGAAAAACCAAGTTATTCTTGCCATCAGGGAGATTACAATCCACAGTACAAGAAAAATGAATGAATTCAAAACCGTGTATTAAGCACAGATGTGTCAGATACCAAATATATTTGTGTGTGCACGTGTGTGTGCACACTAATAAGTATAATCAAAGGCAAATTGTGGGAGGAGAAAGCACTAATACTTGAGATGGAATCAGAGAAGGCTTCATGGAGGAAGTAGTTAGGCTGAAATGATACGGGAAGACAAAGCTTCTGAGAGCAGATGAGGAGAAGATTCACTCCAGCCACAGGGGATGATGGCCTGGGCAAATGTCCCTAGGCAGCTGATGAGGAGTAGAGGCTGAAGAATGATTAGCAATTCAATTTGACTGTAAGGAAGAGTTCCTCAAGGGGAGAAATGTGAATTAGGTCTAGAAAGATAAGTGGGAGTCAGTCTGTGGAAGGCCTTCAATGCCAAACTGAGGAGGTGGAACATGGAAGTCACACAGCCTTTGAAAAATCATTTTGATAGATACATGAAGGAGAGTTTAGAGAAAAGGGAGGCTGTAGGCACAGAGATCAAATATGAGGATATTACAGTCAGCCAGGCATAAGGCAATAATGGTTTGAACTAGGAATATAGCCAAGATTCAGGCTATATCAGAAGAAAGGAATCAACAGGACTTGGCAACTAATTTGATTTGATTTGGTGGATGAGGGGAAAAGGCAGAAAGAAGGATGGTGCTGACAGTACAAGCCTACTGGGGCCCTCAATACAAACTTGGTGGAGGAAGAGGGATATTTGGGGGAGAGGGGAGATAATGTTTCACTGTATACATGTTGAATTTTCCACACTTACAGACTACCTAGAAGATGTCCAAAAGGTTGATTATAAGGTAGAACTGGGGAATTTATATAGGTATGGGAAGCATCTATGTGATGATAATAAACAGTTGGGATTCCCCAGACAGAGAGTGTGGATGGAGGACAGAAGGGGGGCATGGATAGAGCTTAGGGCATGTACTCATGATAAGAATGATGATCCAATGAAAGGACTCAAAGCAGTGGCCAGACAGGTGGGAGAAGAACAAAGAGAGAACAGTGTGATGGAACTCAAGGGAAGCAAGGGTATCCAGGAGGAAGAGGTGGTCAGTGGTGTCTCAGTCTCTTGACCTGATTAGCTGCAGAGATCAAGGAGGATAAGGCTGTTGGGTTTAGCTATTATGAGATGATTGGTTTCCTTGGAGAGAGAAATTTCAATAGAAGAGTGGGGTCAGGAGCCAAGTTGCAAAGGGTTGAGAAGTCAGTTCATGGGGAGAAAATAAAGGAGGCAAGTATAGACTATTCTTCCTAAAAGGTTGTCGATGAAAGAGAGGAGAGATAAGCAATGTCAGCTTGAGAAAATGGCAGGAAGAAATGAAGAATATTAAAGGACGGGGTTGATCTGAATAGGCTTGTGGGCATGGAGGCAGGCATATGTAATCTTCCAAAAAGATCAAAGTTTCTATGAGCACAATAAGGAGAGTGGCAAGAAGAGACAGAGGATGAAGATAATTTCCTGCCTCTGTTCCCTGCATATGAGTATGCCTATAGAAGGTGTACCAGGTAGGCCAGCATATCCTGAAGCAAACAACATCACTAGCCCTTTGCATCAGAAGGAAGGGTCCAGGGTGTGCCTGCTCACCCAAAACACCTTCTGTGTAGGTCTGGGTCCCAGTAATGTTCTCCTCACCTCTGCCTCTTGGAACCCTGGTTCCCTTCAAGTCACGGCTCAAGTGGCACCTTATTCATGATTTCCCAGTTTTAGTATCAACTTTGAATAACTGAATGTGTTTTTATATGTCCTGTATTTTATTATTTATTTGTTTGCATGTTTATAAACTGTACCCCTCACTCCTCTCCAAGTAGAACGTATGCTCCTTGAGGGCAGGGACTGGTTCATTTTTATATTTGCCTTCTCAATACCTAACATAGGGCCTGGCATCCAATAGGTGCTTAATAAATACATGTTCATCGATTGATTGTGCTTCCAAAAGAAACATTCATGGCCAAAGGACAGTCACCTTTCAGCTGAAACTCATTTCCATGTTTGGAAATTTGAGGGGGACCATACTTATAAAATCACTAGTAAACTCAGCGTAGAGGGGTACCTGCTCTTAGTTTATAATACTGAAGATCTTCCCAAAGCCCTGAGACGTTCAGTGATTGCCCAGCATTCCACATCTATGTGTGTCACAGGTGTTACCTGAATGTGAGTCCCAGCTCCCTACCCACTATGCCATGTGCTTCTTCTGGTCTTTAGTTATCATAGCCAAATTACCCAATAGATGCTTTAGTTCTGACTATCAAGCAGCTCCATAGGCCTTTGAGAAGCTTGTCTATAAGGGAAACAAAGTCAGTGAATCTTTTGATTCATTGGGTCCTATTCAGTGGCCAACATGGATGGACTCTATTGAGCAGTAGAATGGGATTAGAGAATGGTTTCTGAAGAGCTCAAGATACAGAGATGCTCATGTGACTATTTTTATTTGGAAGAGAGGTAGGGTCTCAAAGGCTTTTCTAGCTCTAAGTCCTGGGAATGATGGTTTTCAATTAAGTAAGTAGGAGCAGCAAAGAGAATGAAAGTGGAATACAGTGCCCATGCTAGATGACCCTCTGCCACGTTATCAACCATAAAAGATGGCCCAAAACCATGTAGATGTGACCAAAGAACCAAAATGAAGCCTGAAGGGACAATGGCCCACATTCTCATTTTACTTAGAGGATGGGCACTATGTCCCATCCCAATCCACTGGAAACTATCTTGCAAAGTCAGATCATGTCCCACATGTGAGGTTTAGTTTAAGAAAGTGTTTATTGTTTAAGAGGCAGAAGGGTACTGTGGAAAGAACTCTGAACCGAGTGTCAAGAGAGTCCTGACTTCAAATCCTGCCTCCAGCAGAAACTAATGTGACCAAAGGGGCCACATTAACTTTCCTTTGAAGAAACCTCAATTTCTTCATCTCTAAAATGGGATAATAATACCCACAGTGATAACTATTATTTTTCATGCCTGGGGCAAGAAGCACAAAAATCACCACCAAATCAACTCTTTGAGACTTTTTTCCATTGGAGGCAGGGGGAAAACAGAAACCTTAGAATATAGAAAAGCTGTTTTAGGGGCTCCACTGGGGTACAATAGCCTAGGTAAAGAAGGTAGTGATTTCTCTTTTAGCTAATTGTTCTCACTAACTAGGTGTTACTGTGCTGTCAGAGTCTTGTAGGTTTCTTCCCCTAGGGACAAAGCCCTATCTCACCACCCCACTTATGATTCTGATAATACCTACATTACATGCATCCCAGGGTTGTTCTAAGGATTGGAAGAGATGGGATGTATGCAAGGACCCATATAATGTCAGGATTGTTTTGATTTTTTTAACATTACTATCATTCTGCTTACAAGCCACCAAACAGGGCAGGAAATGTTTAATCTTCAACTTCAAAGCAACATCTTTTCTCTAGACAGCCAATGAAACAGTTCCCTTGCCCTGCTATATGGGGCACTGATGCCATGTGAGCAAATAGATAGACACCCTCCTACAAAGGGGGGTTTTCATCTGGCTGGTGATCATCCACGGTACAAGTCAGTCACTCTTTTTATGTATCATTTTCTAAAGGATGCGTTTGTGTTTTAATGTTCTCATCCCTACAAGGAGAGAAGAGTAAGAAGTTCAGGACAATGGACCTACTGCATGCCCATGAATATTCTTCAACCTGACTCCAGGTACAGAAGAGACATTCCTCTTGGTGCCTTCCTCAAGCAGTCTTTGATCCTGTACCAAGGGTCATGTTAGAAAAGGGAAGAACCCAAACGGTGCTGCAGTCATGGCCACATCATTTCTAGAAATGGTACCTGAATTGGGACTGTGTTGGATGCCTTACTAATTCAGGGTATGCTCAAGTTGGACAGCAAACTTCCACTTCCCTTATGTCCTGTATAAGCCACTATTCTTTCCCTCATTCATCAGGGTCTGAATGGATGAAAATTAGGTTACATTTAAATGATTTATACCAGTTGCTAATTGGAACTCTCTTACTAAAAGGATGGGAAGCTGTTCAATTTGATTCCACATTGATTTATTATATATGATAATAAATCAATGTGGAATCAAATTATATAATATATATTATATAATATATGTAATATATACTATGTAAGTAGTATACTTACTATGTAAGTATATATTACATATATTATATATTATAAAATGTATGTAATATATTATATAATATATGTAATATATACTATGAAAGTAGTATACTATGTAAGTATATATTACATATATTATATAATATTATTACTAATGACATATTTGTCATCCTGCTGGGTAACAAAATGAAAATAGCTGCTTCCTTCAGGACGTTTAAATTCTACTGAATGGACCCAACAAGGTTCTTAGTAAAATTTTTTCCCACTATCAGATGCCAAAAGTAATCCTGGAGCTGAATTTAATTATCTTTGTTAGCCTCAGAAACCAGTGTTCCCCAAGCCACACCAGCAGCACCGCCGATCTGAGACACTGTAGAAGGAATTCTTAGGGAGCTCTGGCTTGGATTAGGTCATCTCTCAAATCCCTGCCAACCGTAAGATTCTGTAATTCTGTAATGTGCCTTAGGGAATGTTACGACCATAGCCCTGGGTTGTAGTTTCACCACAGTATAATGAATCTATACATGGAAGCCCTGGGGCCTTGAAGATTAGCTAGTCAATCTTCTCATTTTACAAATGAGGAAGCTGGGGCCCATGAAGGTCAAGAGACTTGTTGTAGGTCACACAAGGAGTAAGTGGCCTTATTTGGATTTGTACCCAATACTGCTGATGCTCAATACAGAACTCTTTCCTCTACACCCTATTGCCCCAAAGGGCAAATTCCATTCTGTGACTTCTTCATCCAAAAGTGAACAAAGAAGGTTATGCAGCCTGCTGGTTTTAGAATTGTCATCAGAGGTCATGTTTAATCTCAGAAGTTTTTCATTCCACCTTTTCATGTCAGATACACTGCACCATTGATTGTCTTTCCATTTTGTTGTTGTTCAGCCATTTCAGTCACATTTAGCTCTTTGTGACCCCATTTGGGGGGACTTTTCTTGGCAAAGATACTAAAGTGGTTTGCCATTTCCTTTTCCAGCTCATTTTACAGATAAGGAGATCAAGGCCAATAGGGTTAAATGACTTGCCCAGGGTCACACAGCTAGTAAGCTACTGGATTATTCATTCAACAAGCATTGCTAAAGCAATAAGTGTGTAAGACTGGATTTGAACTCAGGAAGATGAGTCTTCCTGACTCCAGAGCTGGCTCTCTACCCTGTGTACCCCCTAATTGCCCTGCCTGGCACATACTAGGAATTTAATAAATGTTTTTTGATTTATTGATCGATTACTGATTGATTGCAATGTGTTATAAATATATTTGTACATATAGAGAAAGATATAGAAATATTCTCTACCTTTCTAATCCAATCAAACTGGCCTCTTTTTTCAGTCTCTCCTTGTGCTGGAAGTCAGGAACTCCCTCCTGACCATTTTCCCTTAGACTCTTTGGTCTATCACCTTCCAAATGTAGCCTTTCCTGACTCCCCACCCCCCCCACCCAGACTCTCCTCTCCACAGCCAAATCTCCTTGCATCTTTTCTGGAGATATTTTTTATGTGCCAGTATATGTACTTGGGGTCTCCTACTTGGGCTGAATTACTGGGTCCTTGAAGACAGGCACCATTTCATCCTGTCTTTGTGTCTCAGACCATGAGTCACACATGGTACCTGCTTCTTACTAAATGCTTGTCCTCTGGTTTCTAAGATCTCTTCCCCCTTTAAATAAATCAAGGGTCCTGTTATCATAAGCTACCGAGATATTTCAAGACAATGGGCTGCAATCAAGATTTCAGTCTGTGTTGAGCAAGGTAGAATCTCTGGCCAAATTCAGTCGTCTCTTTCTGAAGTTATCAGAGAACCAGCAGGCGGACGAGCCCAACGTACCAAGTTGTCAGATTGAAACTAAGACTTGCTCACACTTCGGTGGGCAATTTAAAAAAGGCAAAGAGCCCAGACTGATTGTTCTTTTGTTCCTGGGAAGCTGGGCCTTCCTCTTGGAGCTAACAGATATTCCCTCATGCCTATGTGCCTGGCCACAAGTCGGCTGTTGTTTCTGAGCATCTCGTCTAGACTGTACAATCTCAGTCCCCAGAGTTTCACTGGGGCAGATTGCAGGCTTTGCTCAGCTGTGTTGGTGACACACTTCCTCACTTGCTTAAGTGGCTATTAGATGGGAATGAGGCATTTTGCAGTGTAATCACCATATTTGGAGCTATTCTTTTCCCGGCCTTTTCCCCTTTTCTTGATTTCTCAGATTTTGCAGAGACTGTCATCAGGCAAGGAAGGGATGCTTTAATGGATACTTCAAATGCAAATTTGACAACACAAGGGAGGGATGAAGTGAAACAAACAAAAGGACTAAATTTCTAGTCTTGTGTTTGGAGAGGCTTCACCCGCTGCACAAAAACAGACACATTTTCGCAGTTTGCAAACCCAGCACATGGTCATAGCTACTGGATTATTCATTCATTCAACAAGCATTGCTAAAGCAATTAGAGGCAGAGTGGGAAAGGGAATAGAGAACCCATCTTAAAGGCTCCATGGCCAAGGTTCAAATCCTATCTCTAATGTTTTCCGCATGACCCTGAGCTAATCACTGGATCTCTTAGTGCTCTAGGAAGCTCTCTGAGATAAGTTGCAGAGAGGGTATCAGCCTGCATCAGTAGAGAGAATTTCCTCACATGGGAGTTCCTTCTATACCAATGAAATTACCATCCCATCCTTATCCTTGGCTTTTATATATACTGTTCTAGAGCTAGAGAGATAAAGAGACAAAAATTAATATATACATTTATGTACATGTGTACATAAATATATGTATACACACACACACACACACACACACACACACACATATACGTATACCAAATACCTTTACAAAGTAATTTTTGGCATCAGCAGCTGGGGAGTATCAGGAAAGATCTTGTATAAGAAATGTCACCATTTGTATTCTATTGATTAAAGAGATGAGGTGGGAGCTTGCCTAGACCCAGAACTTATCACTATGCCTGGCATACAGTAAGTGCTTAATAAATGCTCCTTGCTTTGCCTTGGATATACCAAGTCTCAGATGAAATCTCATAGAAATTTAACAGTTGTGAGTGTAGTCAATGGCGGATTCAATGAAATCCTAGACCCATGAAACTATCCCCCATCCTGTTGTGGCCTCCTAACTCCCTGTATAATGCCAGACAAGTTATTTAATTTCTTTTGCCTTCAGTTTCCTCTAAGTATAAAATGAGAGCATAGACCTAGAATGATTTCTGAGAATATTTCCTTCTTAAAATATCTAAAATCTCATAACCTGAAGTGAACCTTGAAAAAACTAGGAGTCCTAAGAAGCATAAGTGAAAAGGGAGTCCATTTTTCTGGAAGTGGAGGAACACCCTGTTCAGAGTCATGGAGGAAATAAATGGAAGGTTAAACTCAGGAAATAGAAAGTAGACCAATTTGGCTAGAACGTAGAGTGTAAGAAGAGGGGTAATGTTTAATGTCTGAAAATATGGACTGGAGTCAGATTGGGAAAGGCTTTAAATGCCAAGCTGAGGCATACACACTCTTCTAGGATGCATTTTATCCCAGGGGAAGTGGGATTAAAGCCCATGCTTTTTCATTTAGCCAATATGTATATTTTGGTAACTCAGCCTTCCAAGAGTAAACGAGACTTATTCTCCATACCCTCTATATCTTTGAGTTATAGAAACCTGTAGGGATCACACCTACTAAAAATTATGCAAATATATTTTCTCTTAAGTATTACAGGGAGGGGAAGGAGCCAGATATGTATTAACCAGAACACAGCACAAATGTCAGCAATTTTGTTGCTATCAGAAATGACAAATGATGGCAGGAATGTGGAATAGTGGCTGAAGCCAACAGCCCTACCTTCTACCTTCTTCACCTAGTTTTTTATCTTCCCCCTAGTTATATGTATATGTCCATTGGGGATTATTGTGTGAATGAGTAAACATGGTCTCTAAAGCCCCCAAATAGGTCCTATGGGATTTTGTTGGACATGTCTATAAAAAGACTTTTTAGAAATACAGACTAACAATCAGGGATTTGATAGAGGTTAAAAGGAATGTTCTAACCCTAGATCATGGAACTGTCTAGAAAGCAGGACTGTAAGTCAATGTCAGAAGTGGTCAAAAGAAGAGATTTAATTTTATTTTAGACATTTCCTTTAGCTTTTATTTGTTTCTTGATTGGCTTATTGTTGTAGGCTCTGTACTAAAACCCCACCTTAACACGGAAAGACCTATTCACTACTATATCCCTAGCAAATAATAACCAAGAAATGCTGACAGAAAGTTCTAATTTATCTCCCTGTGTAATTTCATTATATTCATTTTCCCAGGCCTCATAGTGTCCCACATTTAAAGGGAATATTGCCAAATTGAATTGGTAGAGATCTTTCAGACCCAAATATCTGAGACATCAAAATGGATAATAAAGGGAAAGGGGAGCTGAAAAATGTACACTAAAATGGTGGAGTGTGAGGATCCTAAACTTTTTTGTATTCTTTTGAAATATCAAAACTCAGACTGAAGTGTTAGATACTAGGGGAGAAGATAGAAGTTTCACTAAGGTTCTTGCGCAAAATTTTCCCCAATGAGAAAAAGTCCTCAGGATTTCTCTAGGTTGCTTTTAAATCTACAGGCCTATGCTACTGTTAAACATTCATATTTCAAAGGGTCCATGATTGCATTGATTTTACCATTGACTCTACTACTTCCACTAGAGTATTTATAACATTCCATACTTTTCTTTCTATGATTTTCTTCCACATCTTTCCATTAATCCTTCATAGGTGATCTAACCAATGTACCCAAGGTCTTCCTTCCTTAAGTTCTTTCAATACTTTGTAAGTACTGGTGCCTCACCTTGGAAGTAAGTATGGCCACCATCTTCCCTAGTCATGTGCCTCCTTGATAGTGTCCAGCTCTAGGTCAATGATCCTTTGTCTTTTGTATTCAAACAATACTTATGAGCATAGACGTAGACCCAGAATGATGTAATAGTCTATATTCAGCCACCATACTTCTTTCTATTGCCTAATGGTTCTTCTGATATTGTGGTGTTCACTGATTCATGGCCATATCCCATCTCTAGAAAAAAAAATTGATGTCAAAAAATGGGCATTCATGGCAGAGATCAGTTGGGATCATTGACACAACTTCACAATACTGTCCAGCCCACCCTCCTTTGGGAGGGAGAGCAAAACAATAACTAATATTGCAATAAAAAGTCTCTATTTTTTCCACTGAAGTTAATTAGAGAAGGGGAAAATCTATAAATAGTCAAGAGGAAATTAGATTTGTAAGAAAAAAATCAATTCTAAGTATCCTGAAAGTTAACAACTAATATGGACAAGGAATTGCAAAAGAATGCCATTTTCAGTTTAATCATGAAATTTACAGCTATTTTCCTTCCTGAAATTTAAATGAAGAAGTAATCAGCATATGTGATGTGCCAGGCCAGCTGGAGTCTAAACATGGATTCACACATCAAGAAGCATGTTTTATACAGGAAACAAACTAGCATGAGATAAATTTATCAAAGGATTACATTTTTCATAAGATGTATTGCCTGGCTTTCCCAGGGTCCACTGAGAATTCTGGTATATTAAAGTAATTTTTCCTTTGGAGCCCCAATGACTAATGTAATATGATAGAAATGGACCCACATAAACTACATTCAAAGGATAGACTGTGGGCCAAGTATCATCTCACCTTTTACAATTCTTCATTAGCAGTCCTTTTGGCTCCTCAGGTTTGGAAAAGATAATTGCTGAGTATTCCCTAAGCTAACTATAATGTTTGGGAAGAATTCAGTTTGTTGATGTGGTGCCATTGGTTGGAAGCTAGAGTGCAATGTACAAGATGCTTCAAAGCACTGCCCTTCACATAGAATATCAGAATCCCCAAGTTGGAAGAGCCTCAGGATCCATTTGGCCCAACCTGGATCTGTCCTGACCCAAGCTTCTATAGCACACTAGGAAAATGGTCAGCCAACCACTGCTTAAAGCCCTACAGGAAAGCCACCCCCTCCCAAGGCAGCTCATTCCACTTTGGGACAGCATTCATGGATGGGAAGTTTTTCCTTCCATGAAGCCAAGCTTGTCTTAGGATCTTAAGATCATAGATGTTGAGCCAGAAGGAACCTTAGACATTGCCTTGTCCAGACTCTTCATTTCACAGATTAGGGAACTGAGGCCAGACAGGAGTGACTTGTCTGTTTAATCAATAAACATTGCTGCATGTGAAGCACTACACTAAGTTCCAGGAAAACAAAGAAAGGGAAAGTAATGACCTCAAAATCAAAACTCAAGAAATGTTTCCTACTCCACAGAAATGGGCCAAACTTGGTCCAAATTACCCAATTCCTTAGAAAGTTAGTCCTTCAACACAGTGACCTGGACTCAGAGTAAGAACTGCATTCACATCTCATTTCTGACACATTCTAGCTAAGTGACCCTGAACAAGTCACTTAACCCTTCTCAACTTCAGTTTCCTTGACTGTAAAACTGGGGAAATGATACCTGGAGTAGCTACCTCCTGAAATAGTTATGAGGATCAATAAGATTACAAAGAGCAACTAAGTGGTACCATGGACAGCGCACCAGATCTCAAATCAAGAAGACCCTCTTTCAAGTCATGACCCAGATACTATGTGAACCTGGGTGATCAGGGTTAGATCACAGGCTTCCTCAGTTTCTTTATGTGTAAAAAGGAGATAATTCTGACAGCTTCCCAGGGTGGTTGTAGGAATCAAATAAGATGATATTTGTAAAGCACTTTGCAAACATGAAAGCATTACATAAATGCTAGCAGTGGTCGTTGTTGTTGTATGTAAAGTGCTTTGCAAACCTTAAAGTTGGGATCATAAAACAGACTGACAAGTTTGAGCAAAGATTTCACTTTGCTAGAGATACCTGAATTCAAATCTCTGGACTCCAATTTCTAATGTATTGTTGGTATTGTTCAGTTGGATACAACTCTTCATGATCCTATTTGGGGTTTTCTTGGCAGAGATACTGGAATGGTTTGCCATTTCTTTCTCCAACTTATTTCACAAGTAAGGAAACTGAGGCAAACAGGGTTATGTGACTTGCCCAAAATCACACAGCTAGTAAGTGTCTGAGGTCAGATTTGAACTCATTAAGGTGAGTCTGTATAACTCCAGCATTCTATCTATTGCACCACCTAGCTAAATAATGAGAGAGAGAAAATATACATATGTACACATATATGTACATTTTTTGCATTCTGCTGCCAATAAAAAGGGAAACTGCCAATGATTTATAATAGTTTAGAGACTTTGCCATCCTGTTTATTAAGTGACCTGTGGCTTGGGATCAAACCAAGTTCCCCAGGGTATGATCCTTTCTGCAAGTGTGAAGAAAAATTCTAAGGGAATTTAAACTCAGAATAGATATAGTGCACATTGATCCTCACATATATTTAAGTGGTTTGGTTGTTTGCTTGAGTTTTTGTGTATATTTTTTTAAATTTATTTATAATCCCTAGTACTTTCTTCTTCCAGTCCTGAATGCCAAAAATACCCTCAAAGGCATACTTTTCCCAGCACATATGTAGGAAGAAAACCCAAGCGTGGACAATACCCTAAATCATAGAACTCTGCCGTCATCATAAATAACGGTATTATGGTTTGCCCAAATATTTCCTGTATCTCTAAGAGGTAAGGTGAAAAAAGCACTGGACAGGTAGACAGGAGGTTGTAATTCTGGCCCAGCTTCTCTTAGCTGATATCCCTGGGCATGAACTTTCCCTTTTGTTGGCCTCAATTTTTTCATCTGTAAAGTGAAATCAATTTAGAAATCTGTGATCTGTGAATTCAGTCAGTCAAATAGCATTTATTTATTACCCACTATATGCCAGTCACTGTGCTAAATTCTGGGGATTAAACAAAGGCAAAAGAAAGTCCCTTCTCTCAAGGAGGTTACAGTCAAATGGAGGAGACAACACATTAACAATATTAACAACCAGGTACAAACACAATGTAGACAGGATAAATTACAAGTAATCTCAGAGGAACAGCACCAAGATTCATTCCCTGCTAACACTAACATTCCATGAATCCATAATTCTGTGCCTCCATCTCCCCATTTGACTGGACTCATTGATCTCTGAGGTCCTTTGAAACTCTAACCCTATGATCCTCATCTGACATTTCTTCCAGAAGATCCTTTTTCTGGCAAGGTCAAATCTCCTCTTTCTAAAGTGTTTTAAATTTGGAAGCCCTCTTTCTCACATGATCTTACCTGAGCCCCTCAACAATACTATTAGGCAGATAATACACAAATAATATTATTATCCCAATTTTCTGGTCAAGGATTCTGAGGCTCAGACAGTCTAAGTAACTCCCCCAGCACCACATAGCTCATCAATCAGCAGGGGTTTATTGAGTACCTATTATGTGTCATTATGCTAACTTCTGGGATACAAGGAAAGAAATTAGGGCATCCCTGCCCTCAAGGAGATTACACTCTATCAGAAGAGACAACATGAACATATAAAAATATAATCAAGATGTTAGGATAGAGACTGGACCTGGGATTTCATTGATGTGGGGAAATCCTAGGTGAGGAATCTCCCTCTATACAAATGGAGATGATCACCTCCTCTGAAAATTACAGTCTTAGAGTGGTTTGGAGCCCTGAGAAGGGGTTCCTAGGGTCAGACAATCATTATATGTCAAAGGTAGGGCCTGAACCCAGATCCTCCTGACATCAAGTCTCATATTCTATCCTTTCAACCATTCTCCCTGGTCCACTCCATCCCCAAGAAAAGACTTTGGTAATGACTTTCTCAACGTCACTTAAGAAAGTCTCTATTTGGGGCGGCTAGGTGGCGCAGTGAGTAGAGCGCCAACCCTGGAGTCAGAAGGACCTGAGTTCGGATCTGGGCTCAGACACTTAACACACACAAACAAGCTGTGTGACCTTGGGCAAGTTACTTAACCCCAATTACCCTCCAAAAAAAAAGAAAAGAAAGAAAGTCTCTACTTTAGCATCACTTCAGAAAATCTTGGCAAACAAAGGACCAGGAGTTGTTTGCTTCACATGCTCATATCACAAGATTACTTCTCTACCCTAGGGTGCTGAAAATTAGACAGAGTCCCTCTGTGTTGGCTTCCATCCAAGAAGTACAGCTGCCCACCTGTAGTCAACAAGCCAAGTCAAAAGCATTGATTGAGGGCTTACTATGTGCCAGGCATGATGCTAAGCATTTGTGCCAAGTAGTGGCAGGTAGAGTTTGAAATGTTCCAAGTTGGCAAGTACCCAAATCAGACCGAGGCTTTCTTCAATTAATCTCCTATGACTTTATTGTGAAAAACAAAGTTAATAAGATGCACTGATTATCCAACTTGGTCATATCACATTATCTCTTCTTTTAGGGCCCTTTTTTAATCTGTGGGGAATCCCCCTTGACCAGTACAAACCATGACCACTCCTTAGTTTTGCAGGAGGTTTTCATGGGTTGCTATGGCCAGGGAAAAGGTCCCTTCCAATTCTCAGATTCTATAGGTTCATAAAAAGTCATCCAAGGGATGTTGAGTTTTCTGATGAGGGGCTTCACTGAATTTGAGCCCACAGTCCATCACTAGGTGGACCCTGGAGATTCTTCCAGCAGAGCTAGACCAGCTAGAGTACATACTACATTAGAGTAGCCTTCAAGAACTCATTTACTTTTGAAATCGATGAACTGTTGGTTAAAGATGAGAGTGGAGAATCCTGGGGGGTTGGTCCATTCACATTAATGTCTTCTCTTATTTTGTCTAATGTGGATTCTTTCAGATAACTCTGCTATTCATTAAGCCAGACCAATCCAAAGCCTGAATATTCCTTGAGTGACTATAGAGTCAAACTTGGTCCTTACCAATCCATTCATAACCTTATTTTTGACATTTCATGATGTGATGCTCATTGCTGCTTTCATCAATCAACAAGGGTTTATTGAGCACTTACTATGTGTCAGGCATTGTGGTAGCTTCTAGGATACAGGGAGAAAAATGAAGCCCTCAGAGAACTTTCCCTCTATCAGGAGAGACAACATGAACATATCTAAGTTTGATCAAAGTGCCAAGATAGATACTTGACCTGAGATAGCATGAGGCTGAAATTCAGCAGCTATTTTACAGAATATCAGCTCTGGTCATGTAATTATTGATTTAGAGCTATCAGACACCATAAAGGGTTTTTGGTCTGGCCTCTTCATTTTGAAGATGAGGAAACTGAGGCCCAGAGAGTTTAAATGACTTGCTCAAAGACACCCAACCAAGACAGGATTTGATTCCAAAGCCAGTAGTGTCTCTACTGAACCATGCTGCCCATCCTGCTAAACTCCTCAACCATCTCAACTCATAAAATTTTATAACTATTACAATACTTACTGGTATCTGTTACATGGAATTACTGGTTGGGTTACTAGTAATTGCATTACCAATTACCTCCACGGAAGTCCTTTGATCCCTCATTGTGAAGTGCTGGTGATACTGGGATCTTGAAACCATAGCAGGAAAGTACAAGCTCTGGAGGGGTCTACAAAGAAAGAAAAGCTCTCAATATGGACTTGCTGATATAGTGGGTGTCCCAAAAGTCTAAGTGCAATACCAAACTTTAATCATTTGAAACTGCACTAAGATTTTTGGGATACACTGTACTTGATGTCTGCTGTCCAAGGACCAGCCTAGCTAAGATCAGAAAGGTTCAACTCAAGGCTGCCTGGATGTTGGAGATGACTTTAGTTGAAGAATAAACTTCCAATGACCAAGCTGTAGATCTAAAAAGTATGACAGTATTATTTTAGTTGACTTTTTTGGCATACAAAGTATGACTTCGTAACTTTTCTCATCATGGTTTCAATATATCATGGGTCAGAACAAGAAATTAAATGGAAATTCTTTGGAAATTTTGTGGAAGCCACAAATGGCACATGAAGGCCACCAGATGCCACAAAAAGTTTGAAAACTCATAAAGTCATAAAAAGATGTATAGTGTTATATAATATCAATATATTTTATCTTTGAATACCATAATAATTCAAATTTCTCTAGCACAAAGGGATGGCCAAAAATTTTTATGTGAATTTTCCAGATCACAACACCCATAATGCAGAAGGGGGAACTATAACACCCAGCATTTATATAGTCTTTTAAAATTTGAAAGTGCTTTCTGTTATTTTGTTTGAACCTCAGAACAATACTGGGAAGCTAGTGCTATTATTGTCCTCATTTTACAGATAAGGAAACTGAGGCTGAGAAAGGGCAAGTGACTTGCCCAGAGTCACACATCTAGTAAATATCCAAAGTAGGATTTGAACTCGAGTCTTTTTAATTCCAAACTCAACACTAACTACTGTGCTACCTAATTGCATAGTTACTTAGCTGGTTGGTTTCATAGCCTATAAGTAAGGAAAGTAATTTTATTTTCTGTTTCCAAGGAACCAACTTTACTTGAAAATAGGGGAAAGTAAAATTCAAATGCACTTTTTCTTCAAAGGAATTCCTTCAGGAGTCTCCACACAATCTCACAAGGCTGCCTTTGCTGACACCACTTCTAGTCATTGAGAAAATCAGACTCAATACATTAGACAAGTCTCACATACATGTTTAGACCCAGAACACTCATTATCCTCCACCCTGTTCAATCCACCCTGTTCAACAGAGTCTTTAAGGATTTCCAAAAATCAAACCTTCTCTCAAGGAATGATGGTTTTCCCATATTTAAGGTACTACAAAGTGTGCTACACTCAAAAAGCATTAGGGAAAGAGCACCCTTGTCACAGCAAGAGCCTAACCTCTTGACACAACTCCTTCGAAGCAGACTACTCTCATTTTGTTGTAGAGTTCTGTAGGTTCTTTTGTCTTATTATAATGCCCAGAATGTTTTCCCTTCCCTCACACTCTCTGCCTATCAGACTGTAAACTTTCTGAGGGCGCCACAATCAACAAGCAATTAAGTTCTTCCTTTGTGTTAGGCACTGGAGATACTAAAACAAAAATGAAACAAGCCCTGCCCTCACAGACCTTATATTCTACTGGGGATGCATGTAAATACATACAAAAGAAATATAGAATAATTTGAGAGAAAAGTACTAACGCCTGCTTGGGTGGTGGTGGTGGTGGTAGGAAGGGCAGCTAGGTGGCTCAGCAGAGAGAGTGCAGGACCTAGAGTCAGGAAGATCTATGGTCAAATATGGCTTCAGACACTTACTAGCTATATGACTCTGGGCAAGTCACCTAACTCTGCCTCAGTTTCTTCATCTGTAAAATGATCTGGAGAAGGAAATGGCCAACCACTCTGGTATCTTTCTCAAGAAAACCCCAAACTGGGTCACACAGAGTTGAACATAACTGAACAACAAGTAGCAGCAGCAGCAGCAGCAGCGGTAGTATCTACCATTTATAGAACACCTTAACAGTTGAAAATAAAGAAAAATTGTGTTCAATCCCTTTGTATAGAAATTTTGTCCTTTTCATGGGAAAAGATAGATGTAGGAGTACAACTAATGATAACATTTATGGAGCACTTTTAGGTTTGGGGAGCACCTTGCAAATATTATCTTATTTCATCCTCACAACAACCCTGGGGGGTAGGAGCTATTATTATTGAACCCATTTTACAGGTAAGGAAAGTGAGACAGACTGACTTTAAGTAACTTGCCTGGTGTTATAAAGCCAGCAAGTGTCAGAGGTCACATTTGAACTCAGGACTTCCAGACTCTGGGTCCAATATTCTATCCACTGCACCACCAGCTGCCTTTGTGTGTGTGGAGCACCTGGTAAGTTCTCAATAAAAATGCCTCTATTTGTAGAAATGTCTATCCCCTCCATTTTGATGGTGTCATTCATCTTCATAACGGTCACTCCAAAACTCATGTTTCTGTCATTGTGGAGGCTGAGGAAAGTACATTTCGCTTGTAAGAGTCTACTAATTTAATAATAATAGTGCTGATGACAGCTAGCATTTCTCTAGCCCTTTAAGGTCTGTAAAATGTTTCATATATTCTATACATTTTATATATTCTAACTCATTTGATCTTCACAACAAGTACAAAGATATTATTATCCCCATTTTACAGATGAGAAACTGAGACACAGAGACGTTAGGTGACTTGCCCCAAGTCACACAGCTAGTAAGACAGAATTTGAATTCAAGTCTTCCTCATTCCAAGACCATTGCTCTATCCACTGCACCAATAATAATGATGGTTGAATTGTATACTCAACTACTCCAACGGACCCAGGATCTCACATGGAGAAAGCCCCATCCCTGCCTGCCAATTCATTTCATTCTCCTCCTGACTGGAGGAGCCTTCACACATTCAGGGCCTTCTTTACTTCCACTAGAAAATGGGAGAATATAACAGCATGTCAGCTGTCCATCTGTTCTCCGTTTTCTCTCCAGGTGACCCCAGCATTTTTCTTTTTTGCTTGTATATTTCTCTGGTGGCATCCTTTACTTCAAAAGAGGCCAAGAAATCAACTCTTTCATTATACAGATGAGAAAACAGGCACCAGGCTTGGCTAGGACCATTCTTTTCACTCTACCATGCTGTAATCATTCTATTACACAGAATTCTTACATATTACACAGTAACTCTATTACATAGGGATGGGAAGCAGAACTGTGATCTCAGTGATTCTGGAAAGTGGATGAGAAAAACTCTTCTACCCATGTAGGTCAACATTTTCTATATATAGATTTGACAAAGACAACACAGCCAGTATGTGCCACAGGTGGGAATGGAGTGCAACCAATGCTCTAACTATTATACTATACTGCCTTTCTTCCTATCACATCGAATCAGTCATTTCCTGGACCTAAAAAGGCATATAAGCACAATACAACACCTAACTGTCAATCCCTATGGTCTTATCATGGTCCTCCATGTGCCTCAAGGCTCTTGGAAGACACGCAAAGGTTTTCATGAAAGAGTTCAACTGAATAGTTCTCTGAGAGGTCATAGCTAATCTTGTTCCTTGGGTGGCTTGAATTATCCTGCGACCTTCATCTTCAGGACTTGATTTTCATCTTTGTACCTGAAGATACAAGCAGGGAAAAGGGTACTTTGTTATCTCTCTGCTAGCAGACTAGGCATTCTTGAGGAAAAGTCCAAGAAGTTAAATAGAGAAGATAATCTACAGTCTTCTGGACTGGATTTATGAAAAGGAGCTCAATGTGACTTTTGATCTTCTGACCCTAAAATTAAAGCCCCTGGATTTCCACCAAATGTCAGGCCAAGAAAAGGTTATAACCTTACAACCTACTGGAAAGAGTGGCGAGGTTCACTCTTTTCCTGAAGGCCCAGAGCTTATTCCAACCCCCACCACCACTTTGTCTCCTCATTGACAAAATAACCATGAAAACATGAAACTACTATTCCAGTGTGGCCTGGGAAATGTTTCAGAAAGGTCAGCAACCAATCTTCTAAAGCTTTCAATCCCCTCTGGGAATGTGATAAGCAACATGCTCCCCAGGCCTGTAGGTTGCCCCATCAACATCGGAAAATCATTCATTTTCATGGCAGATAGGGGTTGGTGTAGTCCCAAGGGTTAAGGCTGAAAAGGCACTTCCTAGCAAGATTCCTATTCAGAGCTGTCCTTAATAAAGTCTTAGCTTTTTTAAAATATGAATGACCCATTCCATTTTTAGAATCATCTACCATTGATTTGAATTGGTAACATTTGGAATAATTGATTATCCAGTCCTGATTATTATCACCTTAGAACAAAGAGTGTATTTTGAAAGCAACATCCTAGTGTGAGTTTTAATAATAAAAGTACTTTACATTTGTACAATGCTTTAGGATTTGCAGAGAATTGCAACTAATGTTCATGCCATATCCCATCTTGGGCCCCCATGCCTAAGACCAATGGGTGAGAGTATATCAGATGAATCAAGCTATCTGACCCAGAGCTGCATCCAGAAAGAATTAGGGAGACAACCAGGGTGTGGAAGTGGTTGGTAACCATTAAGTCCACAGAAAGTCAGCACTGCCCCACCCCACTGGACCTTCATATGCATATATGCAGATTCAGCTAAAGACCAAACATCTGTGTGCCCTGAGAATGTCATCATTGCAGATCTCATTTGTCTAAGAACTAACCATAGAATAGTCATGCTCTTAAATTTTAACATGCTTCATGGAGTGGAGTTGAAATTGTGAGTGTGTGAGACAGAGACAGAGACAGAGACAGAGACAGAGGCAGAGGCAGAGAAGCAGAGGCAGAGAGAGAGAGGGAGAGGGATAGAGACAGAGAAAGAGAAACAGAGACAGAAAGAAAGACAAAAACAGAGAGAGACAGAGAGTCTAAATGTTTGGTTTTTTTTTTTTTGGCATTTTTTTTTTTGAGGATAGCAATGCTACCACATAACCTATATCACAAATGGCCCAAAAATGAGGCTGTGTTTCTAAGAAATACAAAAAAAAATGTCTAGTTTAGGTTACTGAAGGAGTCCCCAGTGTTTGCCTTGCCTCCTAAGTGATTGTAATTCTGCATTTATAGACCATCAGACAATGCTCAGAGGCATCATCTCAAAAGCAGAGAAGCTTCCCTGGGCAAGGAAACACACAGCAACCCCAGAAATAATCTAATATTCTCAGCAAGTCCTTAGCTTGGACCATCATTCTGGGGCAGAGGAAGTCCACAGGACAGCGCGTGAATGGGAAAAGGAGAAAGGGTTGATGCATCTATACTTTTGTATACCTGGAAATAAGACTATTTTGTCACTTATTGATTCCATCCTGGCATGTATCTCCATGTGTTTTGCTTTTAATGAGAATATTGTCAATAAGACAATATGGTACAATGGAAGGAGAGCCAGTCTTAGAGCCAGAGAGACATGGGTCCAAATCTCACCCATGCTACATCAATTGATCAATAAACATTATTAAATAGCCACAATGTGCCAAGCACTGTGCTGAACACCTTCACTGAGTGGCTGTGTGACCCTGGCTAAGAAAGTCACTGGACCTCTCAGAACTCTAGGCAGCTCTCTCTGACTGACTCTCAGAGAAGGTGCTAGCTGCTTGGTAGAGGGGCTTCATCCAGGAATGCCATTCTCCTCCCTTTCCCTAGGAGGCAGTGTAACCCCATGACCTTGGAAAAAAACTCAGTTTTCTTGTCTGTAAAATGAGAGGATAGGGCTACTTTTGTCAATCAGCAGATTTATTGAATTCCAACTACATGATAGATGCTGGGGCTACGAAGACAAAATGGAATATCCTTGCCCTCAGGAAGCTTATGTTCTATTGGGGGTGACATGTATAAATAGGTTTATTCAAGAGAAATACAAATTACATAAATTCTCTCTCTCTCTCTCTCTCTCTCTCTCTCTCTCTCTTTCTCTCTCTCTCTCTCTCTCTCTCTCTATATATATATATATATACACACACACATATACATACATATGTATGTATGTATATATACACACATATATACATACATATGTGTGTATATACTTACATGCATGTGTTGCTGGGCCAGAGGTCTGAAAGACTCACCTTCCAGAGTACAAAACTGGCCTCAGACACTTACTAGCTGTGTGACCCTGGACAAGTCACTTAACCTTATGTGCTTCAGTTTCCTCATCTATAAAATGAGCTGGAGGAGGAAATGACAAATCACTCCAGTATCTTTGCCAAGAAAACCCCCAATGGGGTCACAAAGAGTTGGATACAACTGAGCCACAACAAGTTGTCTAGAGAAATTAAGAAAGTAGCATTGAGCTTCAGTCCATTGAGTGGTCTGTCTATCATGAACTTATAGGAGGGTATGGACAAGAGTTACACAGGAGGAGCAGCCACATCTTCATTGTTATGTGTATCATTGGAGGCCACATCCAAATTAATGAGATCATGAGTCCTTTTTTAATTTGCTCACTTCTCAATATCCCATCCACCCAAAAAGAACAAAGAAGAAAAATATAACAAAAGAAGAAAAATTAAGCAAAATAAATGTGTAGATCAGTAATATCTAACAATGTTTGCCATATTTCTCACCTGTAGGACACCACCTCCCTACTGAAACAAAGGGTGATTTCTTTAATTATCAGTTCTCTGGTCATTGCCTTCATCAGAGGACCATGGTCTATTAGGGTTGGGTCACTTGTCATTGTTTTGGTCATTGTGTGCATTGTTATTTTTGGTTCTGCTGTCTTCACTTGTCTTCACTCGGCCACACATTTCTTCTCATGAATATTCTGAAGCTGGCTTGCCACTGATCACTGACTCAATTATTAATGTGTAGGAGGGCATATTAGTAAAAGGAAAAAAAAAGTAGTTAAAAAATAATCAGGAGGAGCAGGGACATCAAAAGCACCATGTTTTAAGAAACTGCACCAAAAAGCAAGTCTAATATTATGACTGTGGTTATTTTATAAATTAGAAATACATGTGTTAGCATTATCCTACATGTAAGATTGGTTTGTATGTTAATAAAATTGTAATCAATTTGGAAGGAAAGGAGGAAGGGAGGAAGATAGGGAAAGAAGGGAGGGAAGGAGGGAGAGCAGGAAGGAGGAAAGGAGAGAAAGGAGAGGAGGGAAAGAAAAAGAAAGAAGGAAAGGAAAAAAGAAAAACAGGAAGAAAGAAAAAGTGAAAGAGAGAGACAACATGAATGATCTAGACCACAATTTCAGGAAAAGCCTTATTTTGTATTCAGGCTTTTGATCATTCTATGTGATTTGAAAAAGCAGCCACCCATTCATTCAGGATTTCCTCTTTCCTTTGGAGTCCATGTTTGCATCATTTTTTTTTCCTTGCTGCTGTGATGTGCTGTTATCCATAATGGTATCAGATCAAGATTATCTAATGAGCTCATTTCGTGGAGATCAATGAACAGGCAGTTGCTAAGAGCAAACAGGAGAAAAGGGCTCAAGTCTGGGACTTGCATCACACCCACTGAATTCAAACCAGAGGCTTCCTTCGTCATTTTGCAAGGTCATGGGATCATCCGTCTTCCCCACTTATTAAGGTTCCCTGCCCTGCCCTTGTTTATTTTATATCAGAGAATCCTGGAATCTCAGTGGTGGGAGAAGCTCAGAGGGCACCTAGCACAGCCCTTGCTCCAGGGTCCACAGTGATGGAGAATTCACTTGTAACATAAATCCTCAGAGATTTGGGGTGGCCAGAGTTGGGCTACCAACTAGGCAGTGAACATTTATTGAGCACCTGAGTATGTGAAACATTGTCATAAGCTCCCCTGGGGTGGGGACGTGAGGTGGGGAAGCACACATAATCCTGCCCTCGAGGAACAAATGCATGAAGATTTAATCAACAAGACCAGCCAGTAGAATTCTGGGTCCTGACAATCATAGTCCTAGAGAGCAGATAATGAAGCATAGGCAATGTGGAGCAGTCAGTGGAAAGAGAGCTACATTTGTAACCAGTGATCCTGAGTTAAAAGCAGGCTCTGCCATTTACCGTGCTACCTGATGCAAAACCTGTTGGGCCTCAGTTTCCTCAGCTGTAAAATAAAGGAGATGGACCACATGATCTCTGTGGTAGCTCCCAGCTCAATCTCCATGTCCTCTCTCCTCTCAGCAGAGAAATGAGTATTACAGATACAGAATGCTTACATATGCCATGACACAGAGTCACGACGTTCTCCTCTGTTATAGACCAGAGTTGAGGGGATAGTAATACATCTGGAAATGACGATATAAAAACAAAAGATATTGGTGATGCTTATATGATATAGGGCAGTGCATAGTAGCATACTAGGCTGGAAGTCGGGAAGATCTGAATTCAAATCTTGCCCTAGACACTTACTAGCTGTATTAAAGTCAACTCTGTCAGTCTCAGTTTCCTTCTGTGTAAAAATGGAGATAAAAATAGCACTTCCTTCCTAGGGTTGTTGTGAGATCCAATGAGACAATAAATATGAAGTTCTTTACATACCTCGAAGTGCCATATAAATGTCAGCAACAATAACAGCAGCAACAGCAATATTAACACAGGGTAGCATATCCAATCAGTGGTATAGGCTGTAAGGTCTGCAGAGGTCTTTGACCATAATGATAATTAGCATTTAAATAGAGCTCTAAGATTTTCAAAGCACTTTACAAATATTTTCTCATTTTATCCTCATGATAACTCTGGGAGGTGGGGGCTATTATTATCCCCATTTTATAGATGAGGAAATGGAGGCAAGCAGCAGTTAAGTGACTTGTTCAGTGTCATGCAGCTAGTAAGCGTCTGAGGCTAGATTTGAAATCTGATCTTCCTGACTACAAGTCCCGTGTTCTGTCCATTGAGACACAGAATTGTCCCAAGAACAGGCTGAAGGTAGACGGGGAGAGGACATACCAGGCAGCGGTAGCAGTGTGAGCAATGACACAGAGACTAAAGAGCAGAGCTCCATATCCTCCCTGGACTAAGCCAAGGTCATGGCAGGTCCCCCACATGGCAGGACCCTGCTGAGCTCTCGAGGCTTCTCCATACTCATCTGGAAGATGGCTGAAAGCTTAGATCAGCCTGCAGACCTCTGGGGTCCCTCTGAGCACCATCAATCAGCATTTATTAGATACCTACTGTATAAATGGATAATCCTCTGATTCCAGGACCCAAAGATGAACAATGGGACAGCCTCTGCCCTCAAGGACCAGCTCTGAACAAACATTTTACCTGTCTGTGTTTGATAAATGTTTTTGCATTTATTCATTTTCTTCTTAATGATGGCAGTGGTGCTTATATTTGCCAAACCCTTCTATTTGTTCAGGTGCTATCACACCTATAGAAGATCCTCCTAAAACCTGATGATGGACTTCCAATGGGTCTCACCATCCTCCAGGTGCTCTGTAGTACAGAAATACACTTTGTCTTCATGGAATTGCCTAATTCCAGAGTTAGATGAAACTGTGTAGCCCATCCCATGTCTGAAAGGAGCCTCCCTGATAAACTGATCAATCTATCTGTCATCTATCTATCATCTACCTATAGCATCTATCCAGATCTATTTTGTTAAAGAGGACATTCTTTGCCTCATTTTTTATTAAGCCTTAATCACTAAAAGGGCACTTCCTTAGTTAGTCTAAGACCTGTTAAAGACCTTAGCTTGACAAAGCCAAAGTCCTCCACTACATCCAGGGCCATCTCCAATCATCCTGATCTATATCTGGCCACTGGATCCAGATGGCTCCGGAGGAAAAAGTGAGGCTGGTGACTTTGCACAGCCTTGCCTCACTTAAATCCAATTCATTTTCATGTCCTGGCATCACTTCTCTGATGTCATGATCCTCTTTAATAATGAAGGACAAATGGCAGCAAGCAATCTATGCATCACCTATCATCTGTCTATCCATTCATCCATCTATCTATCTATCTATTAACTTATCCACATAGCCATCTAAATAAATAAATAAACATGATTCAAGATAGAATGGAATAGAGGGATGGAGAGAATTATACAAAGGGCTGTGACAAATTTAAGAAGGAGAAATACCTTGTAGTAGGAGAGAGAAGAGGTTTCATGGATGAGGCAGTCCACAAGCCAAACTTGAAAGACAAGGATGAAAACAGGCAGCTATTTAACAGGAAGGCTTTTCAGGCCTGAGTGGTGGCCTGCATGAAGTGGGAGAGGGCTGGAAAAGATTAAGAAGTCATTCATTATTTAGTTGGCTGGAATTTAAAAGGTGCAAAAAAAAATTAAGACAGACTGGAAAAGTAGATTGAATCCAGATTCACAGACAGCATTATAAATGCCAGATTGAGAAGTAGCTAGGGACTGGGGAGCCACCAAAGGTTTTACAGCTGAGGAGTATGTAACACAGTCACTTCTCAGACTTGGGACAACTATTTTAGCAGTGTAGTATATGGACTGAATACAAATGAGCCTGGTAGTTATTATAATTTTTATTGTTCGATCATTTCAGCCATGTCCAGCTCTTCCTGACCTCATATGGGGTTTTCTTGGCAAAGATACTGGAATAGTTTGCCATTTCCTTCTCCAGCTCATTTTACACATGAGGAAACCGAAGCAAACAGGGCTAAGTGACTTGTCCAGGGTCACACAGCTAGTAAGTGTCTGAGGTCAAATTTGAACTCAGGTCTTCCTGACCCAATGTTCTGTGAGCTATAGCGACACCTAGTGGCCCAGTGATTATAATAATATAGGTGAAAGATAATAAATGCTTGAATTAGACTGGCAGAGCCTTGAGCAGATGGGACAGCCATTGTACAGGTAGAATCAGTAGGAGAAAGCAGTTGGATGCACATAAATTGTGAGGATGAGGGAGAGGAAAGGCAAGGACCACTCTAAGGCTTCAAACCTGGTGATCAGAAGAATCCTGAGGCCAGGAACAGAGATGGGGAAGTGGACAACTAGGTTAAGAGAAAAGGCATTTATGTGGGCCAGGTACTGTGGGCCAGATACTGTGCAAAGCACTGGGGAGACACATACAAGAGAATAAGATGATCCCTGCCCTCAAGAGGTTTACATTCTAACAGGAAATGAGTCCTGTGGAAAGAGAAGGACTGGAGAAATGCACCAACCACAGCACCAGCAGCAATGACAATGAGGAAGAGGGCAATAGCTAATAATTACTTATCACTTTGAGATTTACAAAGCATGTCATCTCATTTGACCTGGTGCTTAGCACTGGTGCCTGGCACTTAATAAATGTTTATTGAATTGAAATTTGTTTTCACAACAATCCCGTGAGATAAGTGCTATTATTATCCCCATTTTGTAGATAAGAAAACTAAGGCTGAGAAATGTGAAGCACCCAGGATCACTGAGCTATTCAATCTATATCCTGTGGTACCAAATCCAGTCCTCTTTCCACAATATTAATGACTCGTTCAAGAACACACCGTCCCTAAGAAGGAGAACCCAGTATTCAGACTCAGGTCTTGTCTGTAGTTCTGGTTCTTCGTCATTTCAGACTGAATTTTCTCCCAAGAAGGCGTTTTGGGTTTAATTCATCTTTTGTGGCCCAGAACTGGATCCAAGGATTCCATTCCCATTGCCCCTTCCTGACCTTCTACCCCATCTCACTCCTGTCTGAGGAATTCAGATTGAGAAGGATTGACTAGAATAGCATGTGTAAGGATTCTCCATTTACTAGGGATAAAATGGCAGAGAGAGAAGCCCGAGTTATGTCCTTCTGCCTCACCCTAGATCAGACTCAGCAAATACCGATTTCAAGAAAATCTGATGAGAATCATCCTTTCTAGGGTTCAGATCTGGGCACCACATTTTAGAAACTGGGATGGAGAAGACCCTTGAGCCTATGCTGTCTGAGAATCAATTGAAAGAGCCAGAGATGTATAGTCTGGAGGAGAGAGACCTGGAGGCATCTTTCCAGTGTTTGAATGGCTATCATGTGGGAAAGGGAATCTATCTGCTCTGCTTGACCCCAAAGGGCAGAGAGTGGGACCAATGGACTATAGTGTAAAGAAATCAGTCTAGGCTTATAGTACAGAAGTGTTTCCTCTCCAAAAATGACCTCAGTTACCCCTGATCACATACTAGGTCACATCTCACTGGTGGTCATCTATCTGAGTCTAGACATCCAGTTGTTGAGTATGTTAGTGGATATGGGCTTGTTTAGATGGCCTCAGAGGCCCCTTCCAACTCAGAAGTTTCTGTCATTCTCTCTCACCTTTCAGAATAATAATTGTACTAGAACTTTAACATCAACATTTCAGGCACAAACCCTTAGGAGCCTGAAAATAGGATTTTTTCTTCAGTTTATAGAATCAAAAAATAAAATATTTGGTAGGGACCTTGAGAGACCATCTGATTTAAACCATCCAGGACAGACATCTCTTCTTGAATGTCTCTAGGGCAGAGTAGAGGGTGAATAATAACCAACCAGCCCCAGGAAGAGAAGGGAATACTGCATTAAAAAATGAAAACATGAAACTAACCCCAAATCCCAAGTCATGCTTTCCCCCATTTCACCATGGAGTTTATTTCATCATTTTATAAGTAGCACACAAATGTTCTCTGAGTAATCAGCCGTGATACGTTAACTGTGGAATAAGGGGATTTAGGCTGCCTCCCTTGTTCTTATTCAAAGCATACCAAATAGAGATCAAAATTTAAGTTTTCATTAGAATATTGTTTCATAATAACATTGTCCCCCCTTCAAAAACAGTTTTGATTCCATTTGCATGAAGATGCCCTATTAAGCTGAGTTTCCCTGCCATGATTGCAAGCAATGTGATAGCTTGATTACAGCCTCAACTGCATTCAAAGCCTTTTATGCTCATAACTGCATTAAGGACATCAAAATTTGCTGTTAGTGCCAATGGAAAAGAAGCCACCAGATGAAGAGAAAATTGTAAACCAATTATAAATATAATAGAGACCATTTGTCTTACAATTTCTCTGGCCTTACAAACTTTGGAATAAGAAGTTTACCGTCTTTGAAAAATCCTGGTCCAAATCAAGCTTAGAACTTAGAGTACTCCAGTTCTCTTAGGTTCATTAGGACAGCTTAATAGTAAAGTTGAGGCAACTGGATGGCTCAGTGGATAGACTGCTAGACCTACAGTCAGGAAGACCTGAATTCAAATCCTATACAGACATTTACTAGCTGTGTGACCCTGGGCAAGTCATTTAGCTTCTTTTTGCCTTAATCCACTAAAGAAGGAAATGGCAAACCACTCCAGTATCTTTGCCAAGAAAACTCCATGGGAAAAAAAAAGAAAACTCATGCAGAGTGTATTGGCATGCTACAGTCCATGGGGTCACAAAGAGTTGGACATGATTGAAGAACTGAACAACAAAGAGCAGTAAAATTAGAGGGAGGAAGGAGGGGGACACATTTGAATCTGGGGAGCTGAAGTTGTATGGATGTCACAGTTAATTAGTAGATTTGGCCAGCATTGACATCCTAATAAACCAGCAGATTATTTAAGGAATGACTACGGTCTTTACTGGAGTAGTTTGAACATTGAGCTGGAGAAAGTGAGAAATTACATTTGCATCTAGTCATTTCATTTCACCACTACAGGCTGAGACTTAAAAAAAATTCTCACAGGATTTTGTTTTGCTAAAAGTCCCTGATAAAGCCACTTAAAACCGAACTGTGGTGCTTCAGCAAAGGCAGAATTCACTGATTTGCTCATTTGGGTTCTGTGGAAAGTTATCCAACATCCATGATGGTACACATATATACATGATAAGGAAGAGAATTTAACAATTCCAGAGGAAGGGAAAGAGAACACCCCCCCCCCACCAGCCGCCAAAATTAACTGGCTTTCTTTGACAAAATTAGCTTTCATTGAATTCTAGCAATTCATCCTTGAAATGAAAGATTCAGGCAGGGTCCTTAGAGGCCAGCTAACTGAACCTGTTCATCTCACAAATGAAATACTGAGGCCCAGAGATGAGAAGTGCCTTGACCAAGATCTTAGGATAAGCATCAGCACCAAGACTTCCCCCAAGTCTCTGACTCCAAGTTTCTACCTCTTTGTCAGTCAGTCAATGTACACTTATTAAAGGACTACCACGGGCCAGGCATAAACACAGAGAATTGTTGTTCTTCCTTTGTTCTGGAAGAGGAACAATGACATCGGGAGGGTAATGTCTTAAAATACAAATGGAGGCAAAAGACAATCCCTGTTCTCAAGGAGCTGGCAATCCAAAGAAGACAAGTAAACATGTGCAAACAAGCTGTACATTGGTGAAGCAAGAAATAAATACTTAGAAAGCTGGAATGAAGAGGGATTGGGAAAGGTTTCCTATAGAAAATAGGATTTTAGCCTGGACTTGAAGGAAGGAAGAGAAGCCAGATGGTAGAGTTGAGGAGGGAGAGCATTCTAGGTATATAGTACAGACAGAGAACATGCCCAAAACCAAGAGGTGGAACATCATGTTCATTGACCACCAAGGAGGCCATTGTCACTGGATCAAATAATGGGGTGGGGGGGGTAGGAGGAAGGCATAAGAAGACTACAAAGGTAGAAGGGGACTGATTATGAAGGGCTTTGGAAGCTAAACAGAAGATTTGGTATTAGATCCTGGTGGCCATAGGGAAGCAGGACTGAAGTGAATTGAGTGGAGGGGGTGGGGGAGAAAATAGTGGGACCTGCTAAAACTTAGATGGTTCCTGGGTGGGGGGAGTAACATGAGGTAGTGGAAAGAACACTGACTGTGGAGTCTGAGAGCCTGGATTTAAATCCCATCTCTGCCATTTCCTGCCTGTGTGACCTTGAGAAATGAGGAAGGTGTTCTAGACAGCCTTGGAGGCTCCTTTCACTTCTAGATCTATGAGCCTTTGGGAGGAGTGCTCTTGTTTAGAACTTTAATAGTTCAAAATGACTATCCAGGTTTCATCTTAGAAAATTGTCCTTCCTTATCACCATCAGTCACTTTTTCCTATATTTTTTTCTTTCACAAAGCATAGGATATTCTTCTTTTTAATTGTCATACATAAATAATTAAAAGTCTATTCACATGTAAATTACCAAAAAAATGGTAAATTACCAAAAAATGGAGAATTCCACCACTCCAGCTGTCTTCCTACAGCTTTGAAGTTAAGAAAAGTTCATTTCAGGTAAGAAATGGACCCAAATCCCTTACTTTAGTCTCTGTTGTCACTGGGGTAGATATCCACCCACTTGTTCTGAACAGGCATTCCTGACCTCTTTATTGTGTACTGGACCCCTTGGGTAATCACTCTGGTGAAACCTACTATCTCTTCTCAGAATCATGTTTTTAAAAGCTTAAAATATAGCGTCTAGGATTGCCTATGATAGCAGTTATATTGAAACATAGCTAAAACTTTATTTTAATTGCAGACCCCAGCTTAAGACCCTCTTCTCTAGAGTCTAAAGTACTTATTCACTCTTTCCTGGCCTTTCTCCTTCCCATTCATTCTCTCATATCTCCTCCTTTTCTTTTTCTCACCTAATGATTCTCTCTGCCATTTATCAAATACTCGTAAATCTACCTACTTACCCATTGTAAATATTTGGAATTTATATGAGCACATATGAGAAGTAGCAGGGCATAGGGGTTACAAAGCCAGACTTGAAATTAGGAAGACGTGAGTTCAAATCCTCCCTCTCGCACATACTAATTGCATGGCCATGGTCAAGCCAGTTAACCATTTGGTGTCCCCAACTAACTCTCCATGACTATAGGTCACAAATAAGATGATCAGAAGATGAAGTTTCTGTGACAATAGTACCCTGAATGTCTGATCTCACAGATCTGGATCAAAAATAGATGAGTGTGTTTGTGTAACAATGTATGAATCTCTGCACAATGTTGTAAATGAGAGTTCATATGGTACACTGAGCAAATGTAAAAAACAAAAACAAATTCAAAAAACAAACAAGAAAACAAATCACTCAATACACATCTACATGGTGTGAGGAAACTCATTCCCCCATTAGCTATCTCCAAAAATGTATGTCTCTTTCTGCATTTTAAATTCATCATGTCACTGGCTGGAAGAGAGTACCATGTTTCATCTTTATTCTTTTGGACTCTTTCTTGCTTTATCATTGCATCAATCAAACTATAGTAGTGTTGTCATCGTATAGACTATTTGACTGGTTATGCTGACTTCATCCCACATCAGTTCATAGAGGTCTTCTCAGTCTCCTCTGAAATTACCTGTTTCATCTTTTCTCATGGCACAGGACTGTACATTCATATACCTCAATTTGTTTAGCCATTCCCCAATAGTAGTGTACACACACACACACACACACTCACACACACACACACACACACACACCCTCTTAGTTTCAAATTTGGATCTACTATGAAAAGAGCTGTCTTTTCTCCTTTCTTTGATCTTTCATAGTATAGGCCAAGTAGTGGCATAGCTGTATCCAAGGGTACACAGAATTTGGTAACTTTCTGAGCATGGTCCCAAATTGCTTTCTAGAACAGTCAGCCAAAGTCACAACTCCACCAAGAGTACACTGGTGTGCCTGTTTGCCAACAGCCCCTTCAGTATTTGTCATTTTCTACATCTTTGCCAGGTGTGAGGTAGGACCTCAAAGTGCTTTAATTTTCATTTATTTAATTATTAATGATTGAGATCATTTTCTACATCATGGTTGATAGCTTAGCTTTCTTCCTGTTCATATCTTCTGACCACTTATCTATTAGGGAATAACTTAGTCTTACAAATTTCAGCCAATTCCTTATATATTTTAAAAGTGAGATCTTTATCAGAGAAACTCATTGCAAAGATGACACAGAAGGCTCAAGTGACATACCCAAAGTCACACAGCTAAAGGGCCTGTGTCCCCTTCTCACCAGCTCCTTTCAAAAGCTAGATCCCACTCTGCCCTATTATAGTAGGCTCTCTCCCTCCAGACTCAAGCCTTTTGCTTCCTTCTTCGTGCCTATAATCCCCAAATCTGTAGCTTGAGTTTTCTAGTACATTTGATATCTTTATGTTTGATACTACAGTGACAGGAGGAGTTGAGGAAGGAGTTGCCCTCCCAAGGCAAATTTATTGGAGAAGTAGATGACACACAGAATATTCAGATATAACCAGCTTGTAGTCAACATCAAAGGATGATCCCTCTGAATGTTTGAGTATATTTAATAAAGAAACAAAATAATATAGTCTCTAGAGTAGAAGTTCTTCAGCTTGTGTGTGTGTGTGTGTGTCATGGAACCCTGTGACAGTCTGGTAAAACCAGTAAACCCCTTTTCAGAATATATATTTTTAATTCATAATCAAAGGAAATGCTAGTTTCAGTTAGAGACTGAATATAATAAAGATGTGGGGGTTTTCTCATCCAAATTCACTAAGTTTTGGAAATCTATTCATGGGTATCTTGGGAGTCATGGACCCAAGTTTACAAACCCTTCATCTAGAGTATTGGACTTTGTTGTCAGGAAGACCTGTTCTTAGCTCACACTTCTGGCACTTACTAGCTGTGTAACCAAAGCCAATACACCAGAGAAGAGTTGAGCCTTGAGTCCCACTGCATCACTATCTGCTAAGTTGGTTCTGTGTTGGTGGTGGGAGTTCTCACACAAATGAAATCACGCAGACCCTTGACGTCTTGATATAAATTTAATGATGGTTTTGCACCATAACTCCCCTTATCTGACATCCTGGAATACATCCCTATGCTTTCTGTATTATTTCAACCTCTACTAACGATATTTCTGACAAGGTAATGTGTGGGTGGGAAGCATCGTCATTCCTTACAGATGCTTCTGAAGGTGACACTGTATGTCGGGTTTCTGCGATTAGGGCATAAGAACCAGGCTTAGAGATGGGCTTGGTAGGGCTCAGTGTAACTGACTCACGGATATCTAAATGATGGATGACAGTCAAGGACACAAGAGAGATATTGACTTTGACATATTTTTTAAGACAGTAAATATATTGTATACATGTGCACAATAGACATACAAGATAATGTGGTAGAGTGTCATTTAGCCTCAAGCAGAAAGGCAAACTAGGTGATAATTGTCTTCCCCACCACCCTGCCCTTTCTGTCCCCTTTTGTTGGCCCCCCAGGCCGTCTTCTGGCTCTAGCTACCTAAGCACCTTGCCGCCTTTCCTAGACGATGCCCCCATTCCCCAAGTGATACCTAATGATCTGATCACCTGAGGTCAGCAATAGTGCTAATGGACGTGGTTAGATTAATAAAGTCACCACCAGGGCCACCTCCCACACTAGAGGGGGCTTTTGCTGCTTACTTTAGACATTCCAAGGATGACAGTGGAATCCATTGGCTACCCATCAGTTCTCTCTCATTCTAGCAATGTTATTAGTTCATTGTGTACATTTTTCTTTTGAAATCTATTTTCATTCAGAACTTTATAATCATAACCAAACATGAACATTGCAATTTCCAAAAGAGAACAAAAAAAGAGGGCTGTGTATAAAATCATGAACTAGTTATAGAGGTATATATAATTATATATACTTTAACACAGTTTAAAAAAATTAAACATGGGCAGCTAAGTTGTGAAGTAGAGTTGGTGGAGCTGGAATCAGAACCTGTGTTTAAATCCAGCCTCAGATGCTTGCTAGCCTTGTGACCCTGCTTGCCTCAGTTTCCTTAAGTATAAAATGTAGATAATAATAGCACCTTCTTGCCAGCATTGTTGTGAGGATCAAGTGAGATAATATTTGTAACGTGCTTGGCACAGCGCCTGACACATAGTAGGGGATATATGGATACTATCTATTATTATTAGAAACAATGTGGATACTATCTATTATTATTAGAAACAATGTGGATACTATCCAAAAAAACAAAACACAAAAAAACAAAACACCAAAAAAACAATGTGGATACTATCCATTATTATTATTATTATTAGAAACAATGTGGATACTATCTATTATTATTAGAAACAATGTGGATACCATCCATTATTATTAGAAACAATGTGGATACTATCTCATTATTAGAAACAAAGTTGCCCTGTTGTGTCCCCCAACTCCTCTTTGCTTGCTTTCTTCTGTACATTTTGCAATGTTTCATTAAGGTTCTCTCTTTTTTTTTTTCTGCGCTCATCTGTACAGAAGGGGAGGGCTTATACAGGAGGTCAGGAAGGGAGGGAGGGAAAGAAGAAAGCAGGGAGGGAGGGGAAGAGGCAGCCTGTTCACGCTCACCATATACCTCTTTGTGAAGTTCATTTTCAATTTCTTAGCGAATTTCTCACTGCCATACCATCCAACATCACTGCTAGAATATCGGTATTACAAAGGTGGCCTTTTGTTTCTTAGAGAAATGTGGGGTCATCAAAGAAACTGCAGATTTCCCAAAGGCTAACCAACCAGCTCTTTTCCTCCTCCCGTTTAATTCTGGATAAGAGTCCCACAGGAAGGCCAGGCATAGATGCATTAGATCATAGGAAAGAACAGCCCCGGAGATGAGATCGCAGCACCATTTGTGCATTTCAGCATGTTCACATTTTCTTCCTCTCTCTATCCTCCTATCCCCGCAATGTTGTATAGGGGGTTACCTGTGCTATTTAAAGACCCAATGTCTTATCCAAAGGCGTAACTCCAGTGGTGGAGATTTCAACCATGGGGGGAGGGGGAGAGCAGAATATTTGTGAGAAGGCAAGAGCCTTGGGATGCCGTTTGAATCACTTGCAGCATGCAGCCTACTGCCCTTATACATAAACATAAAGCTGATGCAGGATCTGGGTTTGAATCTTGGCCCTGCCACAACCACATCTGTGACTTTAGGCAACTTATTGAAGCTCTGATCTATAAAATGAGAGTATTAGACTGAATGGCCTCTAAAGTTCCCCTTGCAGCTCTAGATTTCTAACTCATAGCTGCTTACACCAAATACTCAGCTAAAAACAGAAGGAACTTAGATAGCCCAAAAAGACCATTGAGTGAGAAAATGGGGTAAGAAGGGGAAAGGGAATCATAATTATCATAGCAATTTTTCTTATTTAATAAAAATGTCAAGAAGAAACCAAAACCTAGAAGAAACAATGAATGTGAACACACACCTAAATACATGCATGGGCATGTGTATGCACACGCATACACACACATACATATACACACAAACACACATATACACACATACATGCACACACATACATACACATACACACACACACACTTTTAAGGATTCTAAGATCCAGAGATACCCAACCATCATGTGAAATCAGCACACCTCTGTCTGGGACAGTTCAAGTTCTCTTTAAAGGCCAGAGCCAGCTTCCTGGTGCCAATCAATGGCTCTCCATGGACTCCAGCATTCTGATTACTGTGCCTTCATTTATTTGAGCTTCTCCATAATGAGCCCAGAGATATTATTAGAAGATGACGATGTACATTTACACCATGCTCCGTTTCCAAGCTTGTCGTTAAGGTTGTTAGGGAAGGCCATTAGTCACACTCCATGTGACCCAAAGCAAATCTGTCACCAAGTCTAAGCTGACCAATAAATACACGTCAAGTGTGGAGAATAATTTAAATGATGATAAAAGTCTACCCGCTTAGATGGCAATTTTATTGGTAGAAATTTACTGCAGGCCAAATGTCACTTAACTCTCCAGGAAACAGTATGGATATTACTGGATCTTCCAAGCACAAGTAGAACAGTAGGGATTAGGAGAGATATTAGCCTCCTGTTGACAAGCTAATTGTTAGATTTGATTTTAAATTAATAAGTGCCATCCATAGAGGAGAATAGAGTAAAAGGACTCGAGGGGCACTCGGAGGTGCATTACGTGGATGCAGTTGCTATGGCAATGGGTCTGTTCTCCAGGAGACAGACATTGGGATGCAGAAAGCCAAGAACCAGGATGACACCCACCAGGCAATTGCAATCACATTCAGCCTCATGTCTTCCTTCCTCCCCCTCCCACTTCAAACTTGCCAAATCCCAGGGGAGCAAAAAGCCTTTTGCTCTCACTGTCCATCAGCACGGACCGGAGAACTCCTTGTAGCTGAGCTCCAGAGAGAATTCAGAAGGTTCTGGCCCATTTCTGCTGAGTCCTGAAAGCCACTTCACCAGAAGGCTTGAGAAGTACATTACATGTGCATTACTACACATCCAAGGGCCTGGAGGGATGCAATTGGGGTTCTGAGCCCGGAAGCTTCCACAGGGGGAATATTTCTTTGGAGAGGCAGAGATTCCAAGCTCCAGCTCCCTCATGTTACCAAGAAGGGAATTCTTTTCTAGCTAATATCTCTAAAACACTAAGCACAGTGCCCAACACATAGAAGGCACTTTGACATTTCGATGCTAACAGTGAGCACTTAATAAATGTTTACTTATTTGAAATTAAAAGATTTTCTGAGACAAAAAGACAGTTCTAGCTGGTTCTACATTTGTCCTTCCATGGCTGAAGTGTCCAAATGTCAACGATCCTGTTATTTACACAGAGTGAAAGCTTGTAGAGAGCTTAAAGGTTTGCTAAACACTTTAATCAGTCAGCCAGCATTTAAGAGCCTACTATGTGTCAGGCACAATAAGAGAGCTAAGTGCTCTCCTATTCCTGACAATCCTAAGACTTAAGTATTACAGGTTTTATCATCCTGTTTTACAGATGGGGAAACTGAGGCTGGGGTAAAGTCTCATGCCCATTACACAGAGCCAATACATGTCAATGGCATTATTGAACCTGGGTCTTCCTTGTGAGAATAAAATGAGATAATATTTATAAAGCTAGACTTCTTGTTTACTTGGTTATTCTCTAGTTAATTTTCACATCAACAGACAGTTTCCAGGTGTCTTGAAACTATGAGATGGAATTTCAAAGAGGCATTATTGCTGGATGAACGTCTCAAAGCAGTCATCACTTTGGACATTAAGTCTCTGATCCCAAAAGTATGTGATTTTCAGCAGTGGACAATCAACCCTCATAAAGTTATGCAAGAGATTCACCTTTATATGGTGCTTACAAAGGACTTTCTTCACCAAAGCCTCTGCAGACACATATTATGAAGCCCATTTTCCTGATAAGGTAACCATGGTTCAGGGGTTTAGTGATCTACCAATGGTTACACAATTAAGGAAGTCCTATAATTATTACAGTCAAGTGAAAATGTCCTGGATATAGAAGCAGAGAACCTGGATTCCAATCTTGCCACTAAGGGCAAGGACAGTGTCTTTGCCTTTGTTTTCCCAATGCATTGCACAATGCCTGCCACTTGTATGCATTTAACAAATACTTATTGACTGACTGACTGACCAACTGACTGACTGACGACTGACGACTGACGGCCACCAGCTCTGAACACCTCAGTTCCCTCATCTATAAAATGAGAGGGTTACACTCAATGACCTCCAATGCCCCTTCCATCTTGAAATCTATACTCTTTTGGTCATCACTTTACATGTGAAAAAGCTGAATCTCAGAGATGTTAAGTAACTCCCCTGAAGTCACACAGCTAGTAATTAAGAGGCAGAGCCCAGAGGCAAACACAGCTTTCTGGCTCTTGGTCCAGTGTTCTTTTCCTAAAATAAATATACAAAAATGAATTTGTGTCAATGAATCAGAATGCCATTTTTAAGTTGGAGAATGACAGAATGAAAGAAAGTCATGACATATTAATGATTTCCAAAGTATGCTTGAATTGGTAGAACAGAGAGTTACATGAATAATTCAAATGAGACACAGACTTCCTTTTTTTTCTTGCTAAAGGTCAAATCATGAAAATGTGGAAGAGGTAGGCTTTGGGGAAGATCAGTCTCTAATCTTCCAATGTTGTCCAGAGATCTCCAGACCTTTAAGAGGTTAAAACCAAGTTCAGATAACTCGGGGCATCATCTAGTCATTTTGTAAGGATTATATTGAAATCTTTGGCCACCACATTTCATTCCCTCTGACTGGTAGCTGCTTGGAAGAGTTAAGCCTTTTTTGATTCCCAGTGAATCAAAGCCTACTTTCAAACTCACCCTCTGAGTCCTAGAGGAATGGTCACCAAGAGGGCAAGAAAACCCTAAATAGCAAGGGGGTGGGGAAGGGCAGGGACCACAGCAACTGGTTTCTCTTATCTCTTCCATACAAATTATTATTGCAATTGACTATCCAATAGCTTGAAGAAGAAACACAGCATATGCGTGAAGGTGGCAGTACTACCCACATAAAAAAAAGAATAAGAACAGTTTCATTTTTCTGAAACCAGCTTTGAATCTGAACATGTAGATAACCATGACAATACCCACCAGTTAACTACAGTGCACCCTTCCTTTTCTTATGATGGAGGGGAAAATTTTTCAAGAAAAGTGCAAAGTCACTCATGGCTGAAAAGGGATGAACAATCAACATTCTAAAGACTGAGTAGTAAAAAGAATATTGGAGGAGGGTGGTATTATTCCTCATTTAGAGTGTTAGAGACCAGACAAGTCAATGATTTAGGATTAGGATGTAAACTCCTTGAGATTACGGATTGTTTTCTACTTTATACTTATTATAGGCATCCTTAGGTACCTAATAAATAATTGTTGTTTGTTTTGGTTAGGTCGTTCTATGAATGAATCAATGCAGGACATTTCTTAGGAGATGGAAAGGAAACCCAGAACCTTGCACATATTTAGAATGTCTATACTGTGATTTCATTAGAGAACTCTTGGTATGGCATCTTCCCTCACCAATGCATATTGGTAATGCATCTGTGACTTATGTACAACTGTCTAGAGACCAAGTGACCTGCCCATAGTCACATAGCTCCTCTGTGACAGAAGAACTTTAATCTAAGCCTTCCTGATTACAAGGATGACTCTTCATTGACCCACTCATCATGTATACAATGGGTATCTACTAAATAATCAGTAGGATGAATTGGCATGGAATGACTCTCACCTTCCACAATGGCCCCAGACTTTTGAGTTGAGTGATCTCACTGCTTACTGATGGTAAAGCCACCTCAACAGATATGCAAGCCCTTCCTCAAAATATGAAATCAGTTCTTCTGATTTTATGTCTTTCCATCCAGTATTAAGTCCCACCTCTGATGTGCACTGCTGCTTTGACCCTGGCCTAGCACCTTCATCTCTGGTTTATCTCAGTCTTTTAATCTGCCCCCCAGAAGCTCCCTAAAATGCTCAGTTTCAGAGCAGATGCTGATTTGCATTGGAAGAGAGAATTCCCTCAGCAGTAGTTTGCCACACCAATGAAACCTCAGAACTAGACCAACCAAAAATATCATTACATAAACCTCAAAGGATTCATTTCTACTTTAAGCCAGTCTGCAAGTGCATTGGCATATGAGCTAGTTTCCCTTATCTCTTCCATACAAATTATTTTATGGAATGGAGGGAGGCAGCATGTTGAAGGGAAAAGACATGGCCTTGGAATCAAGACTTGTGTTCAAATCCTGTTTCTGAGATTCTCTACTTGTGAGATCCTGGGCAAGTCACTTTGCATGCTGAGCCTGCATAACTAGATAGGGTTGTTGTAAGGAAGGTGCTCTGCAAAGCTTAAAATGCAATATCAATGTGAGCTGTTTTTATTTAATTTTGGAAAATAAGTTCTCAAGCCTGTCTCCAATGCAAGGGCTGCTTGGGTCCCTATAACAGCAAGCACCCTAGCATACCCAGGATGACTGCTAGCACTGGTTCTTTGATCTGCTTTACTAAAGGAAAGCAACTTTGAAAGGGTCAGCAATCTTTAATTAAATATATATAATTCACTTAGTTCAGGTGGAAAAGTAAACACCCTGAACTTCAGAAAATTGAAATAGAAATTACAAGCAGACAAAAAATATACACAGAGAAAATAACACAATTCAACAAACCAACAGACAGGGCTTCTAGCTCTCTGACCATTACATACTTACATACATAGTTAGTTACCAGAGAGAAAAGCACCAACATCTGGGTTTTCAAAGCCAGGGGGCTCGATGGCTGCCCAGAGTCTCATCTGGTCAAATCATACAACTCTTCCCATAAGTGAACCCCAAAGCAAAACCTCACCTCAGAGTATATATACCCTTCTTTGGGGTCAGAAGTCATCACAACTCTCATGACCCACTGCCTAATTACAAAGTAACAAAAAGTATGGGCCTTCCTAAAAAAAAAGCCTCCCCTCAAGCCCTCCCTGTTTGGTTCCACTTGAGGCCCAAATTCCCCAGGCCTATTAAGAGGCAGGGAAGATCTTCAAATTCCCTTACCATGACAATCCCATAGAATTTTGGGGGAGAGAAGATGTCCAGACTTTCCCTTCCAATATTCAAATTTTATGAGCAACTAAACCAAAGAAAACTGAGATTTCAGCAAGGGGTTTCTCCCACTAAGTTTATGATATTTAGCTAAATGTGGTATTGCATATTATTAATCCTGAGTCTAATGAATATTTCAAGATTTTTATACATTATCCTCCTCTTAACAAAATCAGAACTTTGGAAGTAGTCATTTTATGGTAGACTGCAGGCTGGGACTTCTGGGTTAACCTCAAGTGCCCTTCCCCTCAGTGCCTGAGCCTTCAAACCTTGCATACACAGGGTATTTGAAGAGATGCTCTGTCCTTAAAGATGGGATAATATATTCTCTTGGTTTACAAGTATAATGTATAGCATTCACCCTGATAGAGATAAATGATGACAGAGATGTTATTAATAGCATCTGAGTTACTAATGAACTCAAATACTCAAGCAGATTTATAATCTCACAGGTTATATGGTCCTGCCAGTTAGAAGGTGCAGCCCATCCCTACCTGACCCACCTGTAAAACTTCTGTCCATACTCTTCCACAAATTCACCCAATGTCCTAGAAACTTTCCTCCTGAAATCATCATCATACTAATAGTTACAATAATAGCATTTATAGAGCACTTATGTGCCAGATACTGTTAAGTGTTTCATAATTATTATCTCATTTAATTATATATTCAGATATCTCATATTAATCATATGCTACCTCATATAATTATTATCTCATAGCCTCACAAAAACCCTGTGAGGTAGTTGCTATTATTAGCCCTTTTTTACAGACAAGGAAACCAAAACAAACAGCAGTTAAGTGATGTGTCCAAGGTCACACAGTTAGTAAGTATCTGAGGTCAGATTTGAACTCAGGTCTTCCTAACTCCAGGCCCAGCTCTCTATCCACTGCACCACCTCTAATGAGCGGCCTCTAATGAAACAGTAATGAGCACTACAGACAGCATATGGTTAGTGCCCCCTGGGCATTCAATCGAAGATTTCAAAAAGTTTGGGGGAATCATAGGTACAATCCTATTTCTTAGTGGAAGGCCATTAAAAATGAAATTTGTACATTATGATTACCAGTGATGGATAATGGATAAGAAAGGAGAGGGGCAGCATGGAAAGAAACCAGTGATTAGTCATATTTGTAAAGAACACACACATGAAGATGGAAGAAGAAGGGCATTGCTAAGGCCTGACCATCATCTGAAAACAGCATGAATCTGGCAGGCAGAGTCCCCAGAGCCACAGACCAAAATAATGTGAGGCCTGAGAAAATGTGAAGGCTGATGGTCTGTTCAGGGCAGGAAGACCGGGACAGACAGACAAGAAGTACAATCTACCACCCTCTGATCCTTGGATCCGGAACCAGCTGGGTGCCTGGCATGGGGCAGATGCTTCAGCATTGACAGACAGCAGAAGGAGCTTAAAATTCAGCTCCTGCCTTTTCCATCTTACCTGGCAAGGTGGGTTCTCCTCAGACTGGGTCGGGCAGAACAAACATGGTGAAGACAGAATGGAACCAAGAGAGATGAGAAAGAAAGTAAACCAAGGCAATAGCTCCCATAGCCAAAGCATATACAGCAATGTAGGGGTTAAAGGACATTCACCAGCAATGGCTAGCATCAATGAAGGCTTGCAAAGCACTTTATTGATCAATGGGCATTTATTAAACACCAACTATGTGCCAAGTACTGGGCATATATATATAGGTATAGCATATATACATACAATATATATACAGAGAGATATCTATGTATTTGTACATATACATATTGTTATACAATTCAATGAATGTAGAATATATATTATGTATTGTATAATGGCGTGTATATCTATCCCTAGTCTTGAGGAGCTTCCACACTAATGAGGGAGACAAGAAGTGCATTGTAGCATGTGCGCAATAAATACAAAGAGAATCAACACAGAAATAGGGTGGTTTGGGAGAGAAGACACTAAGAATCAGGGGGATCAGGAGAGGCTCCAAGTGGGAAGTGCTAGTACAGCGAGGGAATGTGATGGACTTGGAATCAGGAAGACCCAGGTTCAAATCCAGCCTCAGACATTCACTACTCGTGTGACCCTTGGGTAGTCACTTAACCTCTCTGAGCCTGTTTTCTCATATGTGAAATAGGAATAATAGTAGGACCTTCCTCGGGGTTATTATGAGGATAAAATATATTAAATGGATTACTCAGCCTCTTAACAGTCAGTCAGTTAACAAGCCTTTATTGAGTGCTCACTCTGTCCCAAGCATTGTGTAAGCACTGGGGATGTTTTTTAAATGCTAAAAGTTTCTCCTCTCAAGGAGCTCCCAGTCTAAGAGGGGAGACAGCATGAAAGTGACTGTGGATACACAAGATACACACACCAATAAAATGGAGATAATCAATAGAGGGAAGGTCCTTACTAGCTATGTGATCCTGAGCAAGCCATTTAACCTCAGTTCCCTCATTTTTAAAATGGGGATAATAACGGTGCCTGGCTCCCAGGGTTGTGATGAGGATTAAATTAGATCAGATTTGCAAAAGAACTTTGTAATTTCCAAAGTGTTAGGTATTATTCTTACTAAAGCACTATATAAATGTTAGCTGTAAGGATGATGCGGGGAGCATGCCCCTTCTAGACATAAGGAATACCCCATACATACACACATTTGCATGTGTGTATGTACATATGTACGTATGAATCTAACTTGCACCCAAATTATGGATAAAGCAGGAAAAAGCTATAGCCTCGCCTTTTGAAATGCTAATTAGATGATCAGGTCAGGAGAGTGCTGGGAACATAGTTCATGTTTATTCAGAAAGTCACTTTACAAAGACGCTCATAAAATCCTTGTGGACAGGGTGGAAAAATAGGCAGGTGGGAGCATATTATACCCAAAGGGTATTGATTAATGAATGAGCCAATGTCACCTTAGAGGGAGTTTTCCAATGTCCTTCTGCCAGCATTTCTCTTGAACTACAAATTGCAGGTTGCAGGTTCATGTAAAGGAGTTTTCTCACCCATGAGCCCATAAATTCAATTCAAAATTATTTCTTGTATAAACCTTGTGGGTCCATCATTGTGTTTTAGAGTGACTCTTTGGATCTCGTACCCTGTGTTTTGCACTGCCCGATGTTTAGATTACAAATGCACAAAGCCCTACATGGCGCTGATCAAGTCTGCAGGTGATATGAAGCTGGAAGGGTGATCTGTGTTCCATGACAGAATCAAAAATCCAAATATTCACAACAGCTTGGAACTATGGGTCAAATCTAATTAGAAGAAATGCAATAGAAGCAGAATGGTAGAAAGGGAAGATGGATGAATCTGGAGGCAGGAAGTCCTGGGTTTGAATCTTTCCTCAGACTCACTGTGTGCTCATGGTCAAGGCTATCTCTTCAAGCCCCAGTTTCCTCATCTGTAAAGCAGAGGTTAAATACTTAACATGCCCACCTTGACAAGGCTTTTGTGAGGTTTAAATGAGATAATATATGTAAAGTCTTTTGCAAAGTTTGAACACGATCTAAATCTCAGTTATCATTATTAATAGAATTAATGTAATGATTACAGCAAGTTCAATTAAAAATCAACTTCATATGTATAGGATTGGGAGATTGGAGACCTGAATTAATGGCAGTTCATTTTACCTTACTGTAAGGATAAAGTGAAAATCAAAATGTAAACATAATCATTAGTTGCCTTCATAGAAACACAATGTCCAGAATATGACAGACAATTGTTCCACTCTACTTGGGAGCAATCAGAGGACACAACTGGAGTACTGTCCTCCATTCTGGGCACCAAATGTTTATTTTGTTGTTCAGTCATTTCAGTCCTGTCAGACTCTTCATGATCCCATTTGAATTTTTTTGCCATTCCCTTCTCCAGCCCATTTTACAGATGAAGAACTGAGGCAAACAGGGTTAAGTGACTTGCTCAGGGTCACACAGATGATAAGTATCTAAGGCTGGATTTGAACTCAGGTCTTCCTGACTCCAGACCTGGCACTTCATCACCTAGCTACCCATCATATGTTTAAGAGCCAAACTGTAGCATATCCAGAGGAGAGTGAGGAGAAGGGGGAAAGAGACTTGAGACCATAAGGATGGTTTGAAGGAATTGGGAATAGAAGATTAAGGGTAGACATTTGTGCTATCTTCAAATATTTGAAGAGCTTTCATGTGAAGAAGGAAGTAGAGTTAGTTTGTTTGGCTTTGGATGAAAGCTCTAACAAATGAACAGAAGCTACAGAAAGGAAGATTTGGGCTCAATAAAAATCACACAAAGAATGATTAAGTTGGAGCTAGAAGGGATGGAAGAGGTCAGTAGCGAAGAGTTTTCTGATAACTGGAACTGTCCAAAAATGGAATGGCTTGATAAAGTAGTAAGTTCCCTTCAGTGGAAGTATTCAAGAAGACTCTGCCCCTAGTCAATTATATGCATGTATGTATGTATATGTGTATATATATATATGTATATATATACTTGTATATATGTGTGTATATATACATATATATACATATATGTGTATATATATATAAAATTGACTAGGATGTGTGTGTTTATATACACACATGTGTTTGTGTGTGTGTGTGTGTGTGTGTGTGTGTGTGTAGTTACTTCACTCCTCTGAGACCCAGCTTTCTCATCTGTTAAAGGAAAGGGTTGGACTAGATCATAATCCCCAAGGTCCCTTCCAGTCCTAAATCCTTGATCTCAGAATTTTCCCACTTTCAACCCTGTGCCTATCCCCAACATTCACTGTGACAATAAACTCCTTTCCCCCTCTACTCTCTAAATGAGTTAAGTGACCCTCTTCATCCTTACTTTCTCCCCACTTCCAAATAGCCCATAAGTTCTTTGGTCAGAATAAGAAGTGGCCATGGAAGATGATGCCATTCTCCTTTGAGAAATTAGTTTGTTCCTTGCCCTTTGTTAAGGGTTCTTGTGAAATCTAATCCCAATGGTTAACACCAGAAGGTCTGCAGCCTAGAGTACTGTAGGAAAGTCAGAGAGGCTTGGTCACTAGTTCTCCTAGGGGATGACTCGTTGTATCCAAAAAAGTAACACCCTAGAGCATGGGGCTTTCCTTGCAAGCAGTCATCTGAAGGCAAGTGTCAATAGGTCATCTTCCCAACTCAATCACTTGACCTACTGACACCATTTTAGGTGCCTGCTCTTGGGAAACCTCATTCTAAAGGGAAAAAAGACAGGCCAATGACCGAGATATAACCAGTTGAAAATAAAAACCTCTAAAAATACATAAAGAGTATATTGAACTTGTAAGAACTAGTCTAGGGATGGCCAGGTGGCACAGTGAGTAGAGCACCAGCTCTGGAGTCAGGAGGACCTGAATTCAAATCCGGCCTCACACACTTGACGCATTTACTAGCCGGGTGACTTTGGGCAAGTCGCTTAACCCCAATCGTTCTCCAAAAAGCAAAAAAAAAAGGAACTAGTCTAAAATAGTGGTAAGTCACATAGAAAATGGGAATTCCATAGACATAGCACATTTGGATTTCAACACGGAATATAACAAAGTTTATCATGGCATTCTCATAAGATAAGGTGGAGAGGTGCATGTCTAATGAAAGTGAAGCTAGGTGGTTTGGGGATTGGTTAAATGACCATATTCATAGTATTGACTGAATGGATTTCAACATAGAGAGATATCTCTAGTTATGTGTTTGACCCTACTCTGTTCATAAGCAGTGACTTGGATGAACATCCAAATTAGATGGCATGTTTAATAGATTTACAGATAGCGCAAAGTTGAACTTGCTGGCCAATATACTGCATGACAGAATCAGCATCTAAAATTGTTCAACAGAGTTGAATGATAGACTAAATCTAATAAAATTCTGTTTATACACCATTTATTTTCTTATAGATCTGTAATCTCATCAATGGAGGTACTCCTTCCAGAGATACAGATTATACCCTTCCCGCCAGTGATTTTTGCTCACGTCTTCTTGTAAATTTACTCCATAAAGATACTGAAAGAACTGCTAGAATTCTCTTGACATTGTGTTAATACCAATGGAGCATGTAGACTGTCCATTAATTATTCTTCATTCTTATTATAAAACCATCTTTTATCCCACTTAGATGTTTCTCCAATAAGATACTTGATGCCACTTCTTTTGCATGTTGTTCAATTATTTTTCAACTGTGTACAATTCTTTATGATCCCGTTTAAGGTTTTCTTAGCAGAGATTCTGTAGTAGTTTGTCATTTCCTTCTCCAGCTCATTTTACAGATGAGGAAACTGAGGCAGACAAGGTCAAGTGACTTACCCAAGGTCACACAACTAGCATGTGTCTGAGCCCAGATTTAAACTTGGGAAGATAAGTCTTCCTGACTCCAGACCTGGTACTCTATCCACTATGCCACCTAACTGCCCTACTTTTTGGCCTAATTATCTATAACTCCTGTAGTTCACTGTGGCCTCTAACACCCACCATGTTCATGTCCACCACTCTCCTTTCCCTGTTTTATTAGGTGATCCTCAACTTCAATTCTTTGGAAAATAGTAGCATTCTATTATTTACAGTCATGCAGAATTGTTGAGAGAATATGAGTATTTAAAAGATTGACCTCAAAAAGAAAATGAAAAAAATAGAAAAATTGGGTTTTGTTTGGAAATGTTTGGGATGATTCTATTTTTTTTCAGTTTCTCAAAGGTGATCCAATCCACATGCCTTCTCCTCTTCAGTCTGGGTCCCAGTTTGCTCTCCCCTGACTGTCTTTTCAATGTATATGTACCAGTTCTATGAATAGTCCATCCAACTGCTTATCCTGTTATGAAACGTTTTTCATCCACTTGGACTGCCTATGTAGATAGTCCAGATTTATATGATTTGGACTTATGGATCTAATTTAGGAGACTCTACAGTGTTTTGAGGTATGATGTAATCATCACAATACCATCCACAAACAGGTGCATCCAGAAGACCTCGCCCACCAGAGAGAATTCCTTTTCTTTGGGTGCTTAATAGTGATAAAAAGGAACTTAAGCAAGATAGTGAGAAGACTTGAAACCATTGGTAGAGAAAACCAAGAACTTTATGACTGCCTTCAATAGGTAAAGGGTTTTCCTTGGATGAAGAATCTGACATAGTCTGCTTAGCCCCAAATGGCAGGATCATTGGGTGGAAGTTACATTGAAGGAATTTTGATTCAATATAAGGAGGAATTTCCTGGCAATTGGGGCTACCTTAAAATGTAATGAGCTTAACAGGCAGTGAGCTCTCTGTCATTGAAAATCTTTAACCACAGGCTGAATAACCTCATACTGGAATGTTACAGAAAAGAGCCATATTCCAGGTAGGGGTCAGACTAGCTGGGATCCCTCCATTTCTGACATTCAGGGCTTCTACAACTTCATACAGATGCAGACACACACACACACACACACACACACACACACACACACACAAATGCTAAAATGACCACTTGACTGACCTGACCAAACCAGTCAATGGCTTTGACGTGACTTGTTAAATATTAATGTTCTGGCTTAGGCTGCCTCTCTCCCTCTGCACAAATACAGGAATATCAAGATTAAAGTCGTATATTTCTCAAGCTTTAATCACATTTCCCCAGCAGTTTCCTGCTCATGGTCTAAAGCACAAAGAAAGATTTCATTCCCACAAATTATAATATTGCATGGAGGACAAAAAAGATCTAGCATACCTTTGACCTTAATATCACATAATCTTATATAAAGCCCCCATAAAATTGCCTACAAAGTTTAAATTGGGCCTTATCTCATACTTAGTAATTTAAGGTTTTTCTATTTCTTTGTTATGGGTTTGGTATTTTTATGTGTGTATTGGGAAGGGGGGTGGGGAGGTGTTATTGGGCTAAAGGAAGCTTGGAGTAGTAATAATAACCTATGTACATATAGAAATGTGTGAAAAGCAAGAGAAAAAGGAATAGTTTATTCTTCCATTTCCCCGCCATCTTGATTTTTGCATTCTCCTCATCGAATCTTTCCCCAGTCACCACCAATCCTTCCTTGGTGTTAGTAGTAGTAATATAGCCTGAGGTCTCTTTTATTGTTGCTATTAAGACCTTGAGGCAGCCTTAAACTTTATCTCTTATGCCCGAAGTAGTTACATATTGGCACATAGATCTAACATTGAAAGGGACCTAAAAAGCATCTCATCTAACTTCCTATTTTACAGAAAAGGAAACTGAGGCCCAGGAAGGTGAACTGACTTGTCCAAGGTGGTGGAGGTGGTGCTAGAGGTATTATTTGAACTCAGGTCTTGTAATCCAATATTAGACGGTAGAGGGGGGTGTTGTGTGGGAGGGGGAGTCTGGATCTCTCTTCATCCGTAAATTAGAGACTTCCACTTTAGAAACTCCCTTCAATGACACAGATCAACAACTCTTCTGTTACTTAAAGTCTTAGAGATCTAGCTAGGGCACCTTGAGGTTAAGAACTTGCCAGTGGTTACATAACTAGTTTATATCAAAGGCAAAACTTGATGACAGAGAAGAAGTCAGATGTCTTGTTTTCCATAGGAACCTGGGCATATCTTAACTTTAGTGCCTTCAGCTTTCTGATCTAGAAAACTAGAAACTAACACTGTCGTGTTAATGGGATTTAAGATCTTCCCTTCCCATTAATAGGCCCCATGTGGAGCCCATTAAGGGAAGCTTGCTTAGAGGAGGCTTGCTTGTAGGAAGGCTTTCACACCTTTTGCTAATTTCTAATTAGGCACTGAGTCACATAGGTTGTGATGCCTTCTGACTCTGAGAAGTATATATATAATTTGAGTTGGCATTTTGCATTGGGGGCTCACTTATGAGAAGGATCTTGTGATTCCCTGGTTAAGATTCTGAGTGGCTATATGTTCAGGGCTCCCCAACTACTCAGATGTAAATAGTCTCTCCATCCAGGTGTGTATGTAAAGTATATAGCAATATTGCTTTGATTCAGGCAGTCAGATCCCTGTCTGTTGGTCTTCATTTCTCTGCTTGTATTTTCTCTATTTGTATTTTCTTTGAAGCTCAGGGTGTTGACTTTTCCCCTGAACTAGTGAATATAATTTTTTTAAAACAATTGGGGTTAAGTAACTTGCTCAAGGTTACACGGCTAGTCATTATTTATGTGTGGGTGCTCATTTTCCGAGGCCGGTTTCGATCTCGGGTCATCCCAACTCTGAGGCTGGTGCTCTTACTCACTGCGCCACCTAGCCGCCCCTAGTGAATATAATTTTAAAAAAGATTGTTGACCTCTTAAACAGCTATCTTTCCTAGTAAAGCAGATCTAAGAACCTGTGCTAGCAGCCATCCTGGAGATGCCAGTGTGGTTGCCGCTACAAATACCTACTGTGCCTCTTTTGCCTACTTGTGTCTCTGGAACTGCTAGTCTGAATTAATGAAAAATGAAATAAAAAAGAATCACCCTCATAGTCACTAAGGACCAGTGGGGGTTGCTGGGACATCCAAGCAAAGTGGATGTCCCTTGGGAAGGGATCAAGGTGCTTTTCCTGCTGGTGGGCAGATACTCCAGTCCAGTAAGTAGGGACTTCCTCTGATCAGTCTTACTTTGTAAAAACACAGCTTTATAATTTTCAAATAGATACAATGGCTGGTAATCATTGTTAATGAGTCCATCTTAGCACAAGTTGAATAAATAGATTTTTCAAAAATCATTTCAATTTAATTCAGCAAGCTTTTATTAGGCACTTACTATGGTCAAGGCACTGTCCAAGGTTCTCGTGGCTACAAAGACACTAACAAAAACCCTTCCTCGTGAAGCTCATTGTACAGACTAGGAAATTCAAATGAATTTGGAGAAGGAACATTAGCAGTTAAAGGATCAGGAAGGTCTTCCTGTTGGAAGGCAGACTTGAGCTGAACCTTGAAGCAAAGTGTGTAACAGGTTGGGGAAGGAGGGAGCACATTCCAGAAATGCAAGAGGGAAGGCGGAGGATGGAATGCTGAGGGCTGGCAATGCCAGGCAGCCTTGTTTGACCTCAAAATAGAGTGCATGAAAGGAAGGAATGTGAATTCAGCTTGGAAAAGTAACCTGGAGCCAGGGTGTGAAAGTTTAGATTAGAAACTAAGGAGTTTATATTGTATCCTAGAGGTATTCTTCAAATATTCTTGAGCTAGGATTAATATGATCAAACACCATAGAAAAGGCGAAGGGGTACTCACTGCCTATGGAGTCAGAGAACCTAGGTTCAGATCCTCCCTTTGCTGTTCACTAGCTGTGTGATATAGGCATGTGATTTAATATCCCTGAACCTTGGCTTCCTCATCTATTGTTTGTCCTTCGTTCTTGAAAAAGATCGACGACAGCACAGGGGTAATGTCTTGACTTCTGCGTGAATTGGATTTTAAGTGAGGCAGAGCTGGTCTTAATTCTTACCCAGCCTCTAGACCTCATCCGTAAAATCATAACCTCTGAGGTCCCTTCCAGCCCTAAACATTAGATGATTTGGGCTGCTGTGTGGCAGAGAGATTGAAGAATGGAGAAATTAGTAACAGGAAGATCAATTAGGAGGCTGATGTCTACATCTGCAAACAAACAATGCACAATACTAAATTGTTTTTGCAAATGTATTCTCTCATAGTAGATCAACCATGGACCCCGCAATAATTGGCTTACTGTCAATTGAACCGAATTTGTAAACTTTAAAGTTCTCTATAGATTGATATTATTACCATTCTTGTTATTGTTAGAAAATCTTTGATGCATAGACAGTGTAGAGGTAACCTTCAGATTGTCCCAGAATGAATTCTGACAATTCTGAACGGGATGGATGAATGGAGTCTGATTTGAGAAGGGTCTGTATTGTGTTTCTCAGCAATTCTAGGAAATACACATGAATGAACAACATTGGTGAATCAACAGAAATTTTTACAATTCCCTTTGTGATTTCCAAAAAGCAAGTGCTCCTGGGTTTTTTAGTTTACCTAATAAGCTTCAGCTGTTTTGGGAGCTTCTTAAAGTATCAGTCCCATCCATGCTTATCAGAACTGTATCTCTAGTTGCTTCCTAACTGAATATTATTAACTTAGACCTATTTTAACTGAATTTTTTGAGGGTACAGGAACAATACCCACCTATTATTTGTCATAGATTTAGACCTGGAAGGACTAACTCTTCTTTCCATACACCATCACCATTTTAAAATGAAATAAATAAAGTCTAGAGAGGGGAAGTGACAGTCAAAGTCATTTGGATCGTGTACTAGCCAGAACTTGAACCAGGGTCTTTGGGTCTCCAAAGTCAGCATTCTTCAAGTGAATTGTGCTGGCTACATATGGTATAGCCTCCCCACTCCTCTGGTAAACAACCACTTTCCCGTCTTTACAGTGGAACCAGAGAAACTAAAACCAGTAAGGATAAAGGGAATGTTGCTGAGTGTATTTCAGTGAAGGGTCTTCTTCTTGTAGAAAAGAGAGCTGACTGCCATCCAGATGTTCCCTGGGCAGTCTTGAGAGAAGGCAGCTAGCAGAGACTTAGACAATACTGAAATGAAGCGACATCAAAAAGCATCTGAGCTCAGACTAAGTGTAACCATCAACCTCAGTCCTGGAGAAAGATGGAGGAGCACACTTCCCTCTTCTTGGTAGAGAGGTGGAGGGGTACTACAGATGCAGAATGGCATAAGGTGCTGGATGTCCATGTTGTTTGGGTCACTTTTGCCTATATGTGTGTAAAATGTTTTGTAAACTTTATGCATTAAATACACATTTTTAAAATTTGCTACAAGGGAGGAGTCTGTAGGGAAAAGATTATTTGGGAAATGCCCAATAAACATATTGATAAAGCATTTTAGAATAAACCAATAAAAGGACACATAATATCAAAAGCATTTTTGTTCTCACTAGCAGATGCCACATTGAATATTTGTGACACTCTGAGAACCAATAGAATTTAAAACCGAAGAATTTGCAGTGGAAGGTCAGTGGATTGAATCCCTTAAGCCTGTACAATGGAGTGAACCCTGGATTTGGGTTCAGAAGGCCTGAATCTGAGTTCCAGTTCTACTTTCTCCTACCTCTGTAACATGGACAAATAGTTTAAATTCGGGCAGCTAGGTGGAGCAGTGAATAGAGCACTGGCCCTGGAGTCAGGAGGACCTAAGTTCAAATCTGGCCTTGGACACTTAACACAAAAAAAACTAGTCGTGTGGCCTTGGGCAAGTCACTTAACCTCAATTGCCCCACCTTTCCCCTCCAAAAAAGCAAAAGAAAAATAGTTTAAATTCTCTGCACCCCTATTTCCTCATGTAAAGGGGTCAGACTTGATAACCTCTAAAGTCCTTCTCAGTTGAACATCTGAGACCCAGCATTCCCAGAACCTCACTCTGTGACCCCATGAAAACTGACCAGTGAGGCCCCTTATCACTACATATCCAGGATCCCGTGAGCTAGGAGGTCACTTGCAGCCATAAGTCTGTGAATCCCTTCTTCTCATGTTCTCTTCCAGCTCTAAATCTATCATCTCGTGGGTTGTGAGGACATTTTTCACCTCTAAATTCCTGATGCCATGACTTCTGAGAGCCCATCCATGACTCAACAGGGTTCCCAAGACCCCTGAGATCCCTTCCAACTCAAAATCTGGGCACCCATCATTTCTGTGGTCACTCCCCACTCTAACTACAGCCTCCTGAGCTCCGAAGTCATGTGCATCTCCAGGTGTGTGGTTCTGTATCCTCTGAGCCCCTTCCAGCTCTGATTGGACAACCTCATTACGCCCAAAGTCACTTGCAGTTCTAAACCTGTGACTCCTTAGTTCCATGACGTTTGCAGTGACTCATTTCTCTAAATCTGTCATCTTTTGATCTCATTGTTCTCTTCCAACTTGAAATCTACAATCTCATGAGTTCTGAGGTCATGTGCAACTCCAAATTTATGGCACCATGACCCCTAAGATCCTATCCATCTCTAAAGCAACGCTCCCAAGACCCCTGAGATCATTTCTGGCTCGAGTCTGTAAACCCATAACCTCTGTGGTCATATCCAGCTCTGAATCTGTGATCTTATAATCCCATGAACCCTAGGACCCTCCTCCTGTCCACTCTCCCCAGACCCAATCGAAATCTCTTTCTTTAATTATTATTATTTCTAGCCATCAAATAGTCCATGTGGAGGAGCAGGCATTTCTGATTCAGGCCCAAAACAAAGCCAAGCAGACACTTGGGAAGGGCTCCAGCGTGATTAATTTCCTGCTTGGTTTAGCATCTCCTCCGCTCCCTCCTACCTCAGCTCTTTAGTGATAGCACTCAGGTCTGGGGAGAAGAGAGGAGGGAGCATTCCTCCATCACTGATGTATTCCCCAGTGGTTTATCTCAGAGCAGAGAAGAATAGATGAGTGTGGGGAGGGAAAATAAAGAGAGCATAGGGAAGGTGGGAGAAATATGTCTTTTAGATGGAAGAATCAGGGTAATGAGTTACCTCTCCCAAAAAGAATTGTACAAACAAAAAAAAAAAGCTCGTAAGAAAAATTTGATGGCCCAATCCTGCTCTGTATGCAGAAATTTCACAATCCTGACCTACAGATACTACTACTACTACTACTACTACTACTACTACTACTATTACACACACACACACACACACACACACACACACACACACACACACACACACACACTTTTTCCAAAGAGATACGGTGAAGGGAGACAAACTCTGCACCTTCATCTTTCTATGGTGCCTGTCATTAGTAGGCACTTAATAAATATTTGTAGATTGAATGATTAATTGATTGATTTCAGGGCATTCCAGATGCAAAAGAATATTCTGGAAACCTAGATATAGGGTTTAAATCCCATCTCTGTCACTACTTGTATGACTTTGGGCAAGTCGCTTAACCTCTACAGGTCTCAGTTTCCCAAAATATACAATAAGGAAGTTGGACTAGGTGACCCGTAAACTCCTTCACAGCTCTATATCTATGACCCTATGATACCATGAATCCTGATTCTGCTATTTACTTCTTGTGACATTGGGCAAATTCCTTCTCTGGGCCTCAGTTTCCATATCTGTAGGATTGGACCACAAAAGCCATATAATCCTTTCTGTCTCTATGAAACAATATGGTGTCATGAAAAAAAGTCTTCAATCTGGAGTCAGAGGACAATTTCAAATCATGACTCTTCTATTCGCTATCTATACATTCTCTACCATTCAGTAGAATATAAACTCCCTGAGAGCAGAGTAAATCTCTTTTGTCTTTGTAAATCTAGCGCTATGTCCCTACCAGATACTTAATATATGCTTACTTAATTGGATTGGAATGACTTTTGTAACCCAGAAAAGTTACCTTATTTTTCTGGGCCTCAGTTTCTATCTCATCTGTCAAAAAAAGGGGGATTAGTCTACAGAGCCTCTGTGGCCCTTTCTAGCTCTAAATTTTTGTCCTACATGATCCCAAGACTCTTTTCAGGGATTTTCTGGAGAGATGTTATGGGGCTGTTAATTGAGGAATTGATAGATGCCTGCTTCCTTGGGAAGGCTTGGCTTTTTTGCTTTGTGGAGCCTTGGAATGGACTGATTGGCCTTTAAAGCTCTTGTCCAGATCTAAGGTTCTCACTTTTTTTAATGGACAGAGCTTACCACTAGGATAAAAATCTTCATGATTTCAGAGTGGTTTTCTAGAGATGCTGACCTCACTCCTCTCCTTCCTGCACCTCCCTTTCTGCTCATCACACATGTACTGAATGAATTTTTCTTCTCCCTCCTCCTGCTGGGATGGGAGTTTTATTTTACAAGCAAGCATTAGTATGTATTGCCTGGGAACATGAGTTCTGAATGAAGAAAGAAAAGTTTACAAAACCATAGATTGTAGCAGCTACAGATATTTCATTACACCTAATACCCTATACGATATTATATAAGAAACAATACAACAAATGTTTATGAAGCCCCTCCTGGATATACGAGATGCTGGAACATTTTATGTTCCCAAGGGACTCCATCACATCCTTAGCCAGTGCATTCAGGTCTTGATGGGGACCACAGTGAAAATATTCTATGATCCCTGTTAATCACGTATTATTGTATATAGTCCTTTATGGTTAAGAAATGTTCCTGCCTTGTCTCATTGGTCCCACTCAACAGCCCTGTGAATTGTTAAAGGGAAAGAGAAACTTGGAGTCAAGAGATCTTTGCTCTGATGCTGTGATTTGTGGTGTTTCCCCATCATCTCAAAAATGAGTTGGAGGAGATGATATCTAAGGCACCTTGCATCTCTTAAATCACCTCTCTGTACCTCAGTTTCATCATTTGTAAAATGAGGGGATTGGACTAAATCATTACTAATGTCCCTTTCAGCTCCAAAATCTGTTTCTCAGTGCTCCTATTTAATATTTGTATGACCTTGGGTAAGAAACATCTCTTTTTTGGGCCTCAATTTCCTTATCGTAAAATAAAGAGGCTGGTTCCTCATTCCACTCTGCATCTGCTTCCGGGACTGGTTTCAAACCCCTAGAAAAAGATGTCCCCACACCAGGTGCTCCCTGGGCTCCTCGCACTCCCCCCAGCACTTTGCTGCCTCCTTCTGTGTGTTGTCTCCCCCTTTAAATTGTAAGCTCCATGAGGGCAAAGACTGTCTTCCTTTTTATTAATTGTACCCCCAGCGCAGTGACTGGCACATAGAAGGTGCTTAATAAATGTCTATTGGATTGGAGTAGAATGTGGCTTCTAGGGCTTCATCTGACTCTAAATCACAGGATTAGATCTAAAATTTAGATCTAAAAGAAATCTCAAAGGCCAGCCTCCTCATCTTACAGATAAGGAAATTCAGGCACAAACAGATTAAGTGAACGGTCCAGCTGACATAGAGAAGGAGGCAGGATTTGGATCCAGACCTTCCTGACTCCAAGTGCAGTTGCTTTGTCCACTCTACCATCATGCATTTTGTAAACCCCATCACTGCAGCCAGCGGCTGGTGGAGCCAGGTTTCATAAATGGGACTTCTGACTCACAGTTCAAACTGCTCATCAGCTGGGTGGTTGTTATTGTTGTCGTTGAATGCTTGTTTGTTTTGTGTTAGATGGACCTAAGAATGCCAGATCGACCACCATTCAGTCCAAGATTTATTAAGTGCCTACTGTATGGGAAGTACTCTGCTAGGCATACATTTTACTGGGGGCATATGGCATGTATATAAATAAGTAAATAAAATGTAATTTGAGGGTGGAGATATCACTAACTAGAAAAATCAGGGAAGACTGTAGAATAGTCATTTCAATAGTGACTGATCCTTTGTGACCCCGTTTTGGAAAATTATCTTGACAAAGATACTGCAGTGTTTTGCTATATCCTTCAGCTCATTTTACAAATGAGAAACTGAGGCAAACAGGGTTAGGTGATTTGCCCAAGGTCACACAAGCTCGTTAAGTGTCTGAGACCAGATTTGAACTCACAAAGATGAGTCTTCCTCATCCCAAGGCCAGGGTTCTATCCACTGCGCCACCTAGCTACCCCTGTAGGACATTACATCTGAGTGGTTTGTCCTTTGTTTTTAAAAAAGGACCATGACATCAGCAAGATGATGCTGCGACTTGTAAGTGAATTGGTTTTAAGGGAAGCAGGGCTGTGCAAAGTCCCTAGCCTCCCTTTCTCCTCTGAAGTCATCTGGATCCAGTGGCCAGGTATAAATCAGAGCGACAGGAGATGTCTAAATATCGTATCACTATATAAGTTGGGGAATGACTGAAATGCTTGTTGCTTAATTAAAAAGAGAGGACTCTGGGGAGGTTCAGTAGTGGTCTTCAGGTATTTGAAGAGTGGTTATAAAGAAGAATTAGGCTTGTGCAGCTTGGTCTCAAAGGAAAAAATTAGGAGCAATAGGATGAAATTGCAAAGGGGGAAACTAAGGCAAGATATAAGGAGAAACTCTCTAATAATTAGGACTATACAAAAATGCCAAGGAGGTCCTTGGGAGCCAGTGTGTTTCCCTTCACTAGCCTAGAGGATAGGGTGTAGAGAAAAATTTATTGATACTATGAAAGTGGGGACTCTTGTTTGGATGTGGGTCCCACTAGATGCTATGTGGCTAGTAGATAAAATGCTGGACCTGGAGTCAGGAAGATTCATCTTTCTGAGTTCAAATCTGGCCTCAGACACTTGCTAGCTGTGTGACCCTTGGAAAGTCACTTAACCCTGTTTGCCTCAGTTTCCTCATCTGTAAAATGAACTGGAGAAGGAAGTGGCAAATTACTCCAATATCTTTGCCAAGAAAATCTCAAATGGGGTTACAAAGAGTCAGGCACAACTGAGATGACTGAACAACAACAGTCTATTAGATGCCCTCTGGGGTCCCTTCCATCTCTGATATGCTGTTATCATCAGTATTGCTTATTCATCCTCTTTCCCACCATTCAGATCCAGTGCTTGATACTAGATAAAGCCAGCCAGACACATTCCTTGCCATCTAGAGTGAGGGACCCTACAGATTCAAAAAAGCATCCTAGAAAAAGTATAGACCCACAAACTACTGTGTGAACACAGAACATTTTCAAAAAATAAAATAGTGTGTTTTAGCCTCCTTTTTTGGACTGGAACTATGATTTCAATGTCAGTGAGAAAACTCCTTCTAGAAAAAACACCTATCCTACAGCTTACAATCTTAGAGAGTTGCCCAGGGGACTGGCATTTTAAGTGGCTTGCCCACAGTCTCTTAGGCAGCATGTGTCTGAGATGGGGTTTGAACCTAAGACTTCCTGCCTGCGGGTCAGATACTCACTGACTCTTCTGGTGGGTGTTTGCTATGTATGATATGACAAGTGATGAATGAGTCCCAAGGGTTCCTTTTCTTAGAGTGGCTCAGAAACAGGCAGGTTTATCATCCAGTTCTAATACTAGGAAGGCTAGCTAAGCCCATAGAGGAAGGCGTTACCATTAAGGCAGAGATGAGGAAGGAGAGGTGTGTGTGTGTGTGTGAGTTTGGGTCATAAGGGAAATTGTGTGGGTGAATATCTATTTGGGGGCAGATGACTCTCTAGGGAACAAAGATTTATCAGCCCATGAATCCTGGACAGCTAAAGGAGGAATTCACCTTGAGGGGAAGATGTTGAACAAAGCTCTAAGAAAGAAATCAATTGTACAGAATACTATCGTACCTGGGGGTGTGGTGGGAGGGAATGCTCTCCTTAAGGGGAAAGGCTTAGTCAGACACAGCAAGAGACTTAACAGGGCTTAGACTGTGCACTTACAAAAATGTGGAGATCTGCTCATTCAAAGTTTAGGTGCATCTGTCTACACATGGGTAGATCAGACCATGCAAAACCAGTAGGGCCATTAGCTCTCTCAAGCCGAAGGGCTAAAACAAACCGCTGACCAAGCAGGACTCATGTTGCAGTCTCTCTCTGCCTTTGGAAGCCCTTAGAGCAAGACCATCCCTCCTCAATACATCCATCTTCTGAAGTCACAGTGTCGTTTCTCCTGTTTATCAAAATCCCATAGGGCAGCATCTTCATGGCTAATGGCCTCTTTCCAAGCTGATTGAAACTTCAGTTCATTTTGATAGCCCCAGATGGTTCTCTGGATGTAGTTAAGGTTCATGTAGCTTTGGGAGTTTGATTCAAGAAGGCTGTGAGGAACCTTGTGCTGTTAGTCTTCCTCATACAATGTAACTCCCAACACGGTCCCTTATGCTGAGGACATGTTGGATAAGTGTTCATGCACTGATTGATCTGAAAATGGGAATGTTTGAGCAAATGGCCTGGGTTCTAAAGAAAGTATTGTGGTTCACTGGAAAGAGCATTGGATTTGGAGACAAGGGATGCTGGTTCAAATCCCTCCTTCCACTTAATATTTGGATGACCTTAGACAAATCATTCATTCTCTACTGGGCTTCACCTGTAAATGAGGGGTTTGGATTTAGTAACTTCTAAGATTCCTTCTAGATCCCAGTCTGATCCTCTGTGATCAGAGATCTGGTTCTGGGACAGTTTGTTAATTCACTTGATTACAACAGATGACCGATGCCCACGATTGTCACTTGACAGCTATAATCTTTCTCCCAGAATAATTCACAATTGAGTCACTTTGAGACATAGACAAAGAGACTCTTTACACAATAGCTAGAAGGCTAGCCTTGGAGTCAGGAAGAACTGGGTGCAAGGCCCTCCCCTGATATATACTGACTTTATGACCCTAAGTAAGTCACTTACACAGTGTCCTAAGTATCTCTCCAAGACTATAAATTACCAAATAGGTACCCACCTGGATTAGTATAGGGATTCAAATCAGAGTTCCCTATGCCAATGAAATCACAGGTATGATTCAAAATCAAAAAATTCCATCAAAAACCAAATTCAGCCTCCAAGTGGAACACTCCCAAATGCACTGCTATTGGGAACATGGGTTTGATTTTTTAAAATGAGAAGTAAATTTAATAGAAATATAGATCTGCTCCCCCCCATCCCCATTTCCAAACCATGCAGACTATATTCAGCCATCATCCACATCTCCCCTCCCCCACCTTACACCCTGTTTCTAGGACTCCCAAGCTTTCACCTTACTCTTGCCCAGATCCAGACCTCTATGTAACTTCCTATACCTTTTCCAAATCATGGAGCCTCAAGATTCCCCTCTCCCCTCCCAGATTCAATTTAGATGTTGCCTTCTCTCATCAAAATGTATTCTCCCTGAGGTTGGGAACCATCTTATTTGTGTAAGAGGGATATTTACCAACATCAGTCTCAGTGTAATCAGTAAATTGCTGTATTCCCTGATACCTTTAGCAGTAATACCCATTGTCATGATTGAGTTACAGAATCAATCAAATGTGTAAACTAGATGTGTATAATTCTTAGACACCTCTGTTGAATCAATAAATCAACCAAAAGTGAAAACCAGCTTTGAAGAAGAAAGTGCATTGAGACTTGGATAGAATGATGATGAAATATTTCAGAATTGATTTAAGGAACTACATACACCTCTGGGTCTCTGTATAAATGAGGACATCTCCACAGGAGCATTTTCAGCCACTACTTTCAGAGTTGAGCCAAGAGAACTTTGAGGAGCTAGACCCTTGCCTTTGTAACCAGAGGGCAGCAAGCAAGACAGGGGGAATTGGAGGGAGGGAGGATGAAATACCAGGTACAGGAGAAAGCCTGAAGCAGGCCAGCTTGGCTAGAGTAGTATTTTAAATAAATGGTAGATTTCCCAAAAACAGTTTGAGCGATCTGTTTGACATTTCAAGCTTGACCAGATAAATTTTTAGCAGCAAAATCTGGAATAGAATATGTCACCAAATTGGAGTCAACTCACCAGGAATGAAGAACCAAATTTTCCAACATTATTGGCAAACTGAGGATGTCCCTGAGTCGCTGTTGGAGTCTCGTTTCCTTTTATTGTACTTTCTTGATCATAAACGGTGGTTAAATGTGATGTCACCTTTGTTCACTTTCCTCTCCTTCCAACAGTCTTGGCTCCAGTCATAGTGGCCCCCTGGCTGTCATGGGACCTGCTCTTTCCCATGCCGGGAATATGCTCTCTCCTCTCTTCTTTCTCTCAGAATCCTATGTTCTGAATTCAAAACACTGCTTAGGCGCCACCTCTTGTGAGAGACCTTTCCTCGTCTCCATATACTCCAGTTTTTACAACTCTTGAAACCACTTTCTATGTACTTTGTATCTATCTGTAGACACTGTGTTATAAAACACACAGACACACAAATGTTAGCTCCTTGAAGGCAAGGGCTGATAGTTCCTGTCTTGATAGCCCCAGTGTCTTGTACCTAATAGATGCTAAATGTTTGTTGAATTTAATTAGATCGGGAATGAAATGAGATCGTCAACTTATGGACCAGAAGTGGTCATAGGAACATCTATTCAGAGCTGAAAGGGACCTTTGAGGGCACTCAGTCTCACCCCTTCATTTTTATAGGGAGGACACTGAGGCTCAGATGGGCTAAGAAGTAATTTGACTAGGGTCACATAGCTTGTCAGTCATCTCAGCTCTCATGGACGGCAGATGCACATAGACATCCATCTATGTGATACTGACATGTTGCATTGATGCATTGAAGTTCAAATCAATAGTTTTTGTGGGAAAGGAGGGGATGACTTCTAGTGTCAGAAAGCACTTATTCTCAGTTTAACATTCCAGAAAAATAAATGACACTCTTTATGTATATGAAGTAAAAGGGGAAGGACATTCTGTGGAAAAGGGAAAAAAATCCCCAGACTACAAATATATGCTTTCCCTTCTTCCCCCACACTGTTTCATTTCCAGTTTTGGGCTGCTGGAGTCTGTGCTACAAAATTCCTCCTTGTAAACTCTGCTACCTCTTTCCCCTTCACTATATGAACTAAAAATCTCAGTTCTCCAGTGACAGAGACTCGAAAGGGCTTTTCTTTCCTGTTCTGTAGCCTTCTAACATTGTCAATCCGTCCCTATCCTCATCTCTGTCACTGCAATACCCCCAAAAGGAAAAAATGGTCTGTTTAAGATGTCTATGGCTGGTTTAACAAGTACGTGGCTCATATCAAGGGGCAGAGAATCTAGACATCTTGTCACAGCCAAGTTCTGAGTCCACATGTCCCCTGTGTCACCATTCTGACACGTAGTGTCTGGCTGGTCTGCATCTCTTAATTTGGTTCAATCAATAGATTTCTCTGTGCCCTTACAGTGCCCTGTTTCACAGATGAACCTTTATCTAATTGTATGAGGATGTCAAACTTTTCACACTTTTTGCTTAACAAGTGTGGATTTTGTTTCAAGCAGGAGTCACACCAAATTCCTAATTTCTGTACAAACTGGTTAGAGGTGAGCACATTCTCATGTGGAAATGCCTTAAGTCAACTTTCTCTAGGATGCTGAGGGATACCCAGGAGTCAAAGTTCCCCACTATAGGGGAAATGGGTGCTTCTTCAGTTCCTCAGCCAAATGCCTGCCATTTATTCTGAAAGAAAAAAGTCTTCCTTTCACCCAACTGACTCTTCAAGCTACCATCCCACCTTCTCCTCTTTACTGCTAATTTTTTTTTGCTTTTTGGAGGGGAGAAGGCAGGGCAATTGGGGTTGAGTGACTTGCCCAAGGCCACACAGCTAATAAGAGTGTCAAGTGTCTGAGGCCAGATTTGAACTCAAGTCCTCCTGACTCCAGGGCCAGTGCTCTGTTCACTGTGCCACCTAGCTGCCCCCACTGCTAAATTTCTTGAGCAAGTAGTCAATGATTGCTTCTGGCATTTTGCATTGCTTTAAATGCCCTCCCTTCAATTTGGAGAGATTTATCCTGGCTCCATTATTCTATTGAAACCATTTCTTCAGAGAACTTCCTAACTATCAAACTGATCAATCGACAAGCACCTACTATGTGCCAGGTACTTTTGCCAGATGCTGAAGAGACAAGTACTAAAAATGAAATAAGCTCTAATCACACAGAGCTTACATTTAAAGGCCCTGTGGTAAACAGTGGGACCCTTCCTACTACCCCGTGTTAGCTCCTATATATAATAAGTAGTGCTTTAAGAGTTAGCATTATAAGAATAATTATTACAACTAGCATTTCTATGGTATTTTAAGGTTTACAAAGTGTTCATATATTTTATCTCATTTGGTCCTTACAACCACCCTGGGAGGTAGGTGCTTTAATAAAAAGCATTTGCTATTTACAATCATAGCACAATAATTCCCATTTTCCAGATGTGGAAACTGAGGGTGCGAGAGATTAAGTGATTTGCCCAAGGTCACATGGCTAGTGAGTGTCTGGAGCAGGATTTGAATTCAGGTCTTCCTGATTTCATTCATTGCTCTCCATTCATTGAACCACCTAGATGTAAGGGAAATAATGCTAGTTCTATCATCCCTATTTTATAAATGCAGAAATGAAGGTTGAGGTTTAAATGCTTGTTCATGATTGCACAGCTAGTAGGTCTCAAAGATGGAATTTGAATTCAGGGCTCTCCTAACTGCAAGCCTCACTCTCCTGGGAGAGCCCTCTCTAAAAAAGTCTTACTATTCCTCTCTTAGGATAGGAAGTGAAGGGTTCCAAAGTGGGAAACCCACAAAAGGGAAGGTGTTTGGGAGACAGTCTCACACAGTGAAAATAGTCCTGCCTTTCAGTCAGAAGACCAGAGTTCAAATCTCAGTTCTACCACTTTCTACCTTGGAGAGCTCAAGTCATTTCAACTCAGAGAACTCAAACAAGGTCACCTCTGTATAGCCTTTTGCAAACTTAAAGGATCATAGAATGCTAGCCATTATTATTTCCACTATTATTAAATTTAACTGGCCTCTGCAGTGGCTGTCAGCTCTAAAGTACAAATCTCATCTCTGCCGATGATCACCTGTGTGATCTAGGCATGATGGTTAAAGACCTGAACCTGGAGAGAGAAAAACCTGAATCCAAATCCAGTCTCAAATGCTCACTAACTGTGTGGCCCTAGACAGGTCACTTTACCTCCATCTGCCTGAATTTCCTCATCTGTAAAAAAAATGAGGATAATAATAGAATCTGCCTCCCAGAGTTGTTGTAAAGATAAAATAAGTAAACTGCTTTACAACTCTTAAAGCACCATGTAAGTACAAGGTATTATTGCCCCTCAGCAGTATAAGGACTCAGTTTATACACCTTTAAAATAGGGGCATTAGATGTGATTATATCTGCAGTCCCCTACCACTCTAATTCTATGCAGCCACTAAACTTGCACAAGGTGACCAGTCATCGTGAGGCAACCCAGGGCTAAAACTCAGAGTTCATAAACAACCACAGCTGGAGTTCATAAGGAGCTTAAGCTGTACTGACAGCCCTGAGAGGGAAGTGTGACAGGTATCATTATTCCCATTTTATAGATGAAAAAACTGAGACTCAGAGAGGTTCTGTCTGCTAGCAAGCTAGCAAGTACTAAAGACAGGATCTGAACTCAGGCTTTCCTGCCTCCAAAGCAAGCATTCTTTTCCAGTCCTCCATGCCGGCTCTCATTTAAAACATGTCTGTGGACAGATATGTTTCTATGGTTGGTTGGATTTGATGCTTTGACTTTCTCTTTCCCCCTTAGACTGCACGTCTGTCAAGGTCATGGGCCACAGCTTGTCTGCTCTCTGTAACATCCCCATGGCACCTAGTGGAAGTTTTAGGAAATGATGATGGTAATGACTGGCATTCCACAGTGGTTTGAGCAGTCTATTGAGAACACTCTTTAAGTTCGAGGCTCTCTATCAGAAAATCAGTGCTATGAACAATCAATGGGCTGAGCAGTGAATGAGTGTCTTCATGCAGATCACAGCTGGCTAGATTGAGAGCCAAAAGGGTCCATTTACAGTCTGTCCCCAAAGTCTGAGGCCGGTGTTAAGCTTATTGCTTTAGAGACAACGTGAATAATGAAAGGGTTGGGGTAGACGACCCCTGAGGTCCCTTCCAGCTCTCAGTTTGCCATGTTACAGAGCTTTAAATCTTAATCAGCTTAAAACTACACTAAGACTTTCGGGTCTGCCTGGAGAGCTGAAGAAACCAAAGTCAGATAGGTCCTGGGAACTGTCCAAGGTTGCATAGATAAATAAAAGTGACCGAGCTGGGAGTTGAACGCAGTGCCACAGACTCCATTGCTCTTTCCAGTGTGCTGTGTTTGTAATGACTGATGAAAGCAACCAGCAATAAATGACAGCTAGATAGTACTATTCACTTTGCAACCTCTACATATACATAAATTTGAGCCATGACAATTTCATATGGAATAAAAGCTTTTGTTAGCTATTGGGGACTATTTTCCATATTAATGAGATTAATTTAATTAATTAATGAGATTTCCTATGTGTCCCCTATATCTTCCTATTGTTGCACTTTAAACCCAAGGGATATCAAAAACTGTTGGGGTTTCATGATATGTTGTGGTGGAAATGTCTCAAAGAATTCAGAGTCAGACCACCTCTAATCCAAGTACAGACATTTATTGAGATTGACACCTCTCATGAAGCAGGCTAAGTTCCAAAAGGAACCAGCAACTTTAGAGAAAGCAAGATGGATTTTTATAGGGTAAAGATGCAATTATACAACAGAAATTTACATAGAATAGAGGATAACATTGATATTAAAAAAGGCAGGAGGAGTTTGTTAAGGGGTTAGGTAATGGAGGAGGGATCCCATCTATGGTTCGTTGGTTAAACATTCTGGTCACACTGCGCTCCAATTGGCTAGCTACTGTGGTCCTGTCTGGTTAAGACAGATATGTGTGGTCCTGTCTTGGGCTAGATGAATGATATGATTGTGGTTGAATACAGGAACACACCTGTTTCTGTGGGAATGGGTCTGGGGGCAATGACCAGGTAGAGACAGTAGCTGGGTTCCCATCACATGGACACACCTGTTGTTCCAGTGAGCAGTGAGGCATATATGAAAAAGTTAGGACATTGGTGGGGTGAGGGAGTTAGGTACGTATAGTGGGCCTGATCTTCAGTGGGGCCAGGCCTATAGTGAAGTTAGAATATTGGAGTTGGGGGCAGCCTTATTAGGATTCCATCACTGTCTTCCTATGAAATCTCCTTTATGCTAATTAAATAAAATGTTGTTGAAAATTTTGTTCATTTCATTTCTTGAAAATATACATAGTTGATGAGATGTCCCATGTGTCCAGACTTTAGGGACACCCTTTATTTTGACACTCGACACTCAAGACAACCCTATAAGGAAGTTTTTGTGGTTTAGTTGTTTCAGTCATATCCAATTCTTCATGACCCCATTTGGGGTTTTCTTGGCAGAGATACAGTAGTGGTTTGCCATCTCCTTCTCCAGTTCATTTTACAGATGAGGAAACTGAGGCAAACAGCATTAAGTGACTTGCCCAGGGTCACACAGCTAGTAAGTAACTGAGGCTGGATTTGAATACAGGCCCAGTGCTCTCTCCTCTGCACCTCTACCTGCCACTATGAGGCAGTTACTACAGATAATGTTATCCCCATTTTATGGATAAGGAAACTAAGACTTGCAGAGACTAAGGGACACAAGCCTTAGTGTTGTTTCTATTGCCTCCAAGTCCAACACTCATCTTTACTCCATTAATTTTTCTTACCAAATTGGTGATCTCATGAGTATAGGGAGCCCCTGAAGGAGGTCAGCATTTTCTTTTCTTTCTTTCTTTCTTTCTTTTTTTTTTTTTTTTGCTCTTTTTTGGAGGACAATTGGGGTTAAGTGACTCGCCCAAAGTCACACAACTAGTAAGTGTGTCACTTGTCTGAGGTCCGATTTGAACTCAGGGCCTCCTGAATCCAGGGCCAGTGCTCTATTCACTGTGCCACCTAGTCATCCCCATGGAGGTCAGCATTTTCTCTGTAATCTATAATCTCAGAGTGCTGTCGGGGATCACCAAGAGGGGAGGTACTTGCCCAAAGTCACAAATCAGTCTGAGTGAGATTCAGGACTACTATTTAGGTCTTCTTAACTTTGAGGTTAGCACCCTAACCACTGTCCCACACCACCTCTCCTCACCTTCTAATGCTCCTTCTACTCTAAGCATCAACTATGTGTGAGGTATTGTGCAAAGCACTAGGGCTAAAAGTAAAGATAAAAGACAGTCCCTCCATTGAAGGAGCTTCCAGTTTCATGGATGAGATGGTGCACAAGCATCTCTGTGCAAACAAACCACACACAGGATAAATGGGGAAATAATATGAAGGAAAGGCATAAGCTTTAATTTAGTGCTGACCTTCACTGACAGATTGAGAGTCCCTTTATCTGGACCCGTCTGGCTTGGAAATGAGACCATGCCTAAGAGACCAATAATGCCTTCTTTTTCTCTCTAGCTCTCATGATAAGACTTGGACTGATAAGAAGCCAGGGATGGATGTGTGTTAATATACTTATAGATAATCTTTGCATGTACATAGAGAAAGAGGTATGGGCTGTGGGCAATCTTCCTTCCAAGATGTTGCCTTTTGGGCTTCTTCCTCTTCTAAAGATTCTTCCCAAGGAAACAGATGGAACCTTCCCCTTTTAACAGAGAGGTTCAAGAGAGTAGTTAATTACTTAGATTATGCTAGAGATAAACAGTGTGATCCTATGCAGTTCTTGAAATAATCTTCTATTTAAAACTATCGCTAATTACTATTTATCAAATTAAGCTCACTGAGTCCTTCAGAAATGTCTATTTCACTGTCAAAATAAATGTTTCAAGGATCATTGGTACTTTTCCTTCACAAGTGATTTAATAATATAAGGCACAAGATATTTTCAAAGAAAAAAACATTTTGATGCAACCTGATGCATATTCTCAGACATGGAGTTCTGTGAAAATTGTGCAGAGACAATATGGCCATTGCCTTCCATTCCAGTCTAGGAAGTCAGAGGGAATTTGATGCTTACAGCAAAGAGGAAACATCAGAGACTGGTGGTAGAAAGGACTGATTCTAGGCAAAATTTCAAAGAAAATAAAGTTTGTCTTTCTTATTTCACCACATCTCTTTCTAGCCCTTGTCTTCCCCAAGCACCCACTGCTCTCTTGCCCAAAGTTCCCCCCATTCCACTCTACTCACAATTTTAGTACCCTATCTGGATCTATTCTCCCTCCACAACACCCTTCTTCCACAAAAAAAAATCACTATTCTCTAAATTGGAAGGATTTCAATTGTGTTAAAATTCAATTATGCTCAAATGTGTTAAATTAATTAACATTTTAATATATTAAGTGTTTTTTTTTAAAAAACTAATTCATACTAAGATGTCAATGACTGATAATTCTATAACACAAGTCTTTACGAGGGTTTTTAATTTTTTCGAGAACAATATTGTTTAACTAAATCAATTTTCAAATCAGGGAATTTAAGAGAATATAACAAAGATAAAGTAGAGAATTTCTGGAACTGTTGGTGGGAGTGACATTTGTAGGTATAGACAGGAATTTGGTTCAGAGAACCTGCTAATGGCATGAGTTTAATGCATAAAATCTGATATCTCCTATATTCAGATGCAATTAGTAATGTATATAAACTCCTCTACTTTGTAAAATAAAGTTGGTTTAAATATAATTGTCTTATCTTACTACCTAAATCAAAATGGAATAGGTACCCACAGGAGAGAGCTGAATGTTGTACAGATAGTTATTGTTTGGTTTATAGGGCTGCACTTCCTCCACTCTCCCAGGAGGGGAACATTCTCAGCTCTCTTACTGCAGAAAGCCATCAAAAGATGTCAAGAATATCAACACCCTGTTCCTTCCCTACCCTCTGTCTGTCACACAGAGAATAACTTTGAAATCTGACAATTAAATCTCAATTGTGGATGGAAATGTGTCTATATGTCTCTGCCATACACACTTAGATGATGTCGGCAGTCTCTGATAGTTATTTTTGTATTGAGACTTTCCAGTTGGAGAACATCTGTTCAAAAATGGAATTCTAGTGAGCTGAATCAACAGTCCAGCTAATATCCATCAGTAATTGTGGTCCTGCCCTGGCCCTGATGTCCAGCTGTCTGTGTTATTGGATGATATCCAGCTTAGGTCTTCATCTCTGCAGAAGATGCTAAATTTATCTATGCTGGTGAATAAAAGCAATTCTGTTTATTTGCCTTTGTGCAGAATGACATGACCTGGAGATAGTGGCATTCCATATTTGTGCTGTGGGCCCTTAATTCTAGGGAGGTTTCAGAATGCATCACAATTTTTCTTCAACACAATAATATAATGATTCCAAGCCCTACAGCTGGTGTCCAGCTGCTTGTTATTTTTTTTAATATTATGAAAATAAGAGTCTGGGCCTTCTAATTACTGGGTTTTTTAATACCATCCACCTCTACTTCCCCAAAGAAGACAGTCAAATATGTTCTAGTTTAGCTACTGCTTAGAAAATTCTAAACTACACATGGTATATTTTCTTTTTTCTTTTTGGAGGGGCAATTGGGGTTAAGTGACTTGCCCAAGGTCACATGGCTAGTAAGTATTAAGTGTCTGAGTCCACATTTGAACTCTGGTCTTCCTGACTTCAAGACTGGTGCTCTATTCACTGTACCACCTAGCCACCCCCACATGGTATATTTTCTACCCTGTAATACATAATAGCTAGCTTTTATATCAATGCTTTAAATTTTATACAATCCTGTATATACAATTTCATATTTGATCCTCACAAAAACTCTGGAGCATCAATGCTATTATGATTCCCATCTTCTAGATGAGAAAACTGAGGTTAGGATTGGTTAAGCAATTTGTCTAGCATCAGACATCTATCTGGTAAGTGCCTCTGTGCCAAGTACCAAGTGCCAAGAATTTGAACTTTGGTCTTCTGAGTCCAATGGTCTATTCAATGAAATGCTTTCTCTAAAGTTATCATTGAGCCCCTAATTGCCAAATCTAATGGCTTTTCCTCAGTCCTAATCCTTCTTGACCTTGACCTCTCTGCATTCTTTGACGCTGCTAATCACCCTCTTCTCCCTGGTGCTCTCTTCTTTCTAGGTTTCTGAAACACGTTTTATTACTTATTCTTCTTGGTCTCCTTTGCCGGATCTTCATCTGTATCAAACCCACTAGCTTGGATGTCCCCCAAGGCTGTCCTGAAGCCTCTTTTCCTTCTATGTGTCCCTTGGTGATCTCATCACCTCCCATGGTCTCAATGATTACACAGTCTCCTCAGACCGGTTCATCTAGCCATAACCTCTTTCCTTACCTTCAGTCTTACATGTTGAGGTAGATGTCCTATAGACATCTTAAACTCAATCCGTCCAAAGCTGAACTCATTGTCTTCTTTCTGACTTTCTCATCACTGTCAAGGACACCACCATTTTTTCAGGCCCTAGGCTCATAGCAATGTCATCCTCAATTCTTTATTCTCCTTCATGCCCTGTACCCAATCAGCGATCAAGTCCTACCCATTTTATCTTCTACACATCCTCATATATAGATAGCTCCTTCTTTTCCTCTGATGATGCCCCTACCCTGATGCAGGTCCCCAGCCCCTCACACCTGACCTATTGTAGCAGCTACTCTCAGATCTGCTAGCCTCCCATCTCTCCCACTCCACCCCACTCTCCACTCAATGGTCAAGAACTCCAAAGATCAGAAAGTGAAACCCACCAACCAGGAGACATGGAGGAACCAAGGGCTTCAAAGGTCAGATCTAGAGCTCTGAGATGAGCCAAGAATTACAATGCTTAGTCATCCAGTCCAAGTGTGCAGGACTGAGGCTTGATTCAGCTATTTAAGAAGAATATTGAGAAATGAAAGTTGCACATGTGTATCTCTGGTGTTTCTTTTTTTCATTTAAAAATGTTTTCTCCTTATCAGTTTTCTAGTTATTTCTGTTCAATTGTTTCAGTTGTGTCCAACTCTTCATGGCCCCATTTGGGCTTTTCTTGGCAAATATACTGTTTAGGTTTACCATTCCCTTCTCCTGTTCATTTTACAGAGGAGGAAACTGAGGCAGAGTTAAGTGACTTGCCCAGGGTCACACAGTTAATGTCTGAGGCCAGATTTGAACTCAGGTCTTCCTGACTCCAGAACTGGCACTCTACCCACTGAACTACTTATCATCTCTACATTATGTTTAATGAAAAATTATGTAAGTCTATTTATTTTTAGGGGGAAAAGTGTTATTAATATGTTTATAAATCCATATGAGTCTCCGAACAGAGCTATGGTGTTTTTAGGGAAGGCAAACTCAGACCCTATGGCACCACTTGGTGGCAGCCTGACATCATTAGAGTGTGGGGGGCTTTCCTTCAATGAGCTCAGGTTCCTAAATAGGTTCCTAAAGCTAGAAAGAAGGGGCCTTAGAAGCCATTTAGGGGAGACCTTTCTTTCTCAGATGAGGACACTGAAGCCCATGAAGGTAAAGCTGCTTATCCAAGTCTATCCAGAAAATAAATGGCAGAGGGAAAGATTTGAAGCCATGCCCTCTGACTCCAAAGCCAGGGCTTTTTCCACCATACCACACTGCCTACAGGAACTTCAGCCAACCTAGGTCATGGGTGGCAACTCTGTGACCCTACATAATCTAGAAGTCAAGTAGGAAGCATAATTTCAACTTTGATCCAAGATGGTTCAGCCATACCTAGAATACTACACCTAGAGTACACTGGTGTATGAATGATTTGGGTTAAATGATGATTTTTCTATGATTTTATTTTGTGACATCAATGGTCATGTGTCTGTGCTTCTACTGACATCAGGGTGATTCAGAATGTCTGGCCTTAACCAGATAAAACCAAATTGAGCTGGTCTCCCCATCTTTATTGATTCCAAAGCCCAACTTTTGAATTGAGGTAGTTCTTAGTTAAGTGTGAGATTTCACACTTTATTTGCATGTTTCATTGCTATATTTTGTTGTGTTTTTCATTATGTGCTTTTTGAAAATGGCTATCATTCCAAGGGAACATGCAAAAGTTACAACTCAAAGAGCACACTTCAATGACTGTTAGACGTATTACAGCAGTTCTTAACATGGAGAAGTACATTATTTAATAATAATTCAAGAACTGAAATAGGATCAGTTGTACCAAAATGTGAAGGAAAATGATAAAAAAAAAAGCAAAGAAAAATGGTTTAAAAATACTTAAAACTTGTAAATTTCCTCATAAAACAAGTAAAAGTCTTCAGAGAGTTCTGGAAAATTGGTTGTGGATAATTGATTCCTCTTGTAGTTTACTATGTGCCAAGCTTAGCACAGTGCCTGGTATATGGTAAATAATTAATAAAAGCTTGTTGAAAGATTAACTGATTCTGGAGTCAGCATAGGCTTCTTAAAGTTGGAAGAACAATGAAAAGATTACTTTAAAAAATAAGAGAATTGATAGCCATTGCTGTAAAGAAAGAGTTTTCTGTGGATAGTAAGACAGTTCAAAGACTAGAGTATCAATGAGTAGGAAAAGGTAATTTTTGCTGATGAAACTCCCATTTTCATTCAAGACTTTGTCAAAACTGTTGTGAGAGGAAATCCAGGTTAGGCTGTAAGATCTGGGCATCTTCATTAAAATAGAAAATGTCCACATACCCCACCCCCAAAAAAGGAGTAAGAGTTTGAAAGCCAGGAAATTTTATCCCCATTGGACAAATGATGAACCCCAATTAACATACTGATATACTGAGAAGGAGAATTATTCTACAATTAGGGAAATTCCAACATGGAGATGTAATACTGTTCAATGCCCTTGAACCATGTCACACACGCAGCTAAGTGTAGGATATAATAGTGCCAGACCTGGAGTCAGGAAGACTTATCTTCCTGAGTTGAAATCTAACCTCAGAAACTTACTAGCAGTGTAACTCTGGGAAAGTCACTTAACCCTGGCTGCCTCAATTTCCTCATCTGCAAAATAAGCTGGAGAAGGAAATGAACAACCATTCCAGCCAAGAAAATCTCAAATTGGGTCACAAAAAAATTGGACATGACCAAAAAACAACACACCAACAATAAAATCATGCCACAACACAATTAAAGGTTAAGAAATTTATCCAAGTCCAAGGCAATTCCAAAAGGCTTATAATGGAAAATGCTATCCACACCCAGAGAAAGAACTATAGAGTTTGAATACAGATCAAAGCTATTTTCTCTTTTGTTGTTGTTGTTGTTTCTTCCTTCTCCTGGTTTTTACCTTTGGTTCTAATTCTTTCACAACATGACTAATGTGGAAATGTGTTTAATATGATTGCACATGTATATCCTATATCAGATTGTACAGTATCTTGAGGAGGGAGGAGCAGAGAGAGAGGGAGAGAATTTAGAACTCAAAATCTTATAGAAGTGAGTGTTGTAAACTAAAAACAAATAAATAAATAACTTTTAAATAAATAAATAATAAAACTAATGGGAAAAAAGAAATTTATCCAAGAGCTCAAGATAAACATGCTCCAATGGCTTGATTTATAGAATCACACAGAATTTCAGTTTAGAAGATACCTCATCAAGTCCAACCCAGAGCCTCAGAAGTATATCCTCTACAATATCTCCAACTGGAAGGCATCAACCTTTGCTTGAAAACTTTTAATAAAGAGGAACATACTACCTCCCAAGGCAGCCAAGTCTACTTTGGCAAAGCTCTCGTCTTCAAAAAGTATTTCCTCAAGCAGAAATCTATCCCTTTTCATCCTCAAATTGCTATTCCTAGTCCTGTTCTCTGGACCAAGCAGAACAAATCTTATTCCTCTTCTGTGTGATGATCCTTTAAATATTTCAAGGATAAGTGCTATCTAAATGTCGAGCATTATAAGTCCCATCACACCAAGTCTGTGACATCTAGGAGACTGAATAATCCATTTGCATTAAAACCTCTAGATTTGTGTATTTGATCATAAGTATCTGGTCATAAATATTATGTGTGTCATTGTTGTTCTAAAATATTATTTCCTGTGACTTATTGGTCATATCTAATAAGTCTTCCCCTGCTATGCCATGTGTTATCTATAGTCTTTGTGATCTCTGATTTAGTAAATATATGTAGGCAGTTTTCTCCCTTCTCTAGTTATGGTTTAAAACACTCATGAACTTTGGTATGTAGCAACTTTTTCAAGTCTGAAGAGAGGAACATTCAGACAAAGAGGGAAACTATATTATACATGGGAGAGTAAGCTTAGAGAAGTCATTGCTCCCCTGAAGAAGTCCCCTGTCAACCTATTACTCATAAATCCTTCTTGAGCTTCTAAGTATTAAGGAAAACTAATAGTGTTTGGAGATATCTGCCAAACCTATTCATATGTGGTCTACCAGAAAAGTAACCTTAAGTTCAAGACATTCTCTGCAGAAACATCTACTCAAAACCATAATTTAAGAGCCCCCACCAGTGTATTTATTTTCACCAGCCAATCAGAAGACATATTGATTCAAACAAAAGGCACTTAATCAAACATGGTAGCAAAATAAAAGATAAGAAAACATTCCCCTATGCATTTGTGGGATCCCACAGGTTGCTACTCCACCAACACAGAAATGTGCCCATCAAGGAAACATCCATTGAGTATATGCACTTAGAAAACACATGTGATCAGGAAATGTTTATGAAAAAGCGTACACCAAGAATGCACATATATGGAGGGCATCCAAATAAGAGATGCATGGCCTATGTATGTAAGTGGCCAAGGAAACTCATTTCTCTGATTTTACAGACCAACCAACATCCATAGAAATGTTATTGTGTTTCTCCTAAGCATCCTATCTCTGGTCTCTGATATATATCATGTCTCTGCCAGGCATATCTTTTGGTCCTATAGTTACTAATCTCCTCTCTGCTACCAACTTCTGCTTTAGTTCTTTAGGACTATTTACTGGATTCATCTCCAGACCACGATTAAATCTGATCTTTTGTCTACCTGCACTTATACTGATTCAAACTCTATGGTCCCAGACAACTCTTTGACTTAGGGATAGATAACTCTTCATAATTGCTGTTTAATACCTGATAGTATTTCTTTATTCTTAAGACATATTTTGGAAATTCTACCAAAGAAAACTCACAGGAGCTATACGGAGGAAGGACTACAAATCCCACCATTAGCAAGATTCCCCTAAATAGGCATGCAAATGAAATTGAGTAAAAACAATAGCTAAGCCATTTTGATTCACCCTTCTCAGCCACAATATGACCTTAGCACATATAAGTGCCACCTACAATAACAATAACAAAAGCCTGGCTTTTTACATCACCAGATAGTCTCCCAGTATTCCTCCCCTCCCCATCCAAGGGAGAATCTTGTATAACAATATTTTAAGGGGGAAAAAGAAAGTAAAAGAGAAAGAAGGAAAAAAGTCATGAAATCAATGAATATGATGAAAAAGTTTGAGCAATATAGACATAAATATAGATATAATGTACCATTGGGGTGGACCTCCTACCTCTAAAAAGGGCTTCTGGGTATCTTATCTTATCTTTTATTCTGGGTCATGTTTCTTCTTCATAACTTGCCAATATTCATTTCTTTTTGCCTTGTGGTCATTATTCTTTCTATTTACATTGTTAAAGTCACCGTTATGTATTGTTTTATTAGCTCTGCTTACTTCACTCTGCATCAGACCATGTAAATCATTCCATGCTTCTCTGTATTCATCATAAATGCTGTCTCTCACAATACAATATTTCACAATGAAGAGGAAATCAAAAAAATGAGGAATTATTTTTCCCAATTGTATGCACATAAATATGACAATCTTAGTGAAACGGATGAATATTTACAAAATTACAAGTTGCCCAGATTAACTGAAGAGGAAGTGAATTACCTAAATAACTCCATCTCAGAAAAAGAAATCAAACAAGCCATCAATGAACTCCCTAGGAAAAAATCTCCAGGGCCAGATGGGTTCACTAGTGAATTCTATCAAACATTTAAAGAACAATTGATTCCAACTCTCTACAAACTATTTGTGAAAATTAGTGAAGGAGTCCTAGCAAATTCTTTCTATGACACAAATATGGTACTGATTCCTAAATCAGGAAGAGATAAAAGAGAGAAAGAAAATTATAGACCAATTTCCCTCATGAATTTAGATGCAAAATTTTTAAATAAAATATTAGCCAAAAGACTCCAACAACTTATCACAAAAATAATACACTTTGATCAGGTAGGATTTATTCCAGGAATGCAAGGATGGTTTAATATTAGGAAAACCATCAGTATAATTGAGCATATCAACAATAAAACTAGCAGAAACCACATGATTATCTCAATAGATGCAGAAAAGGCTTTTGACAAAGTACAATATCCATTCCTATTAAAAACACTAGAAAGTATAGGAATAAATGTATCCTTCCTTAAAATAGTTGATAGCATCTATTTAAAACCATCTGCAAGTATTATATGCAATGGGGATAAACTAGAAGCCTTTCCAATAAGATCAGGAGTGAAACAAGGATGTCCACTATCACCCCTCTTATTCAATCTGGTACTAGAAACGTTAGCAGTAGCAATTAGAGAAGAAAAAGAAATCAAAGAAATCAAATTAGGCAAAGAAGAGACCAAGCTATCACTCTTTGCAGATGATATGATGACTTAGAGAATCCTAGAGAATCAAGTAAAAAACTACTTGAGACAATAAATAAATTTGGCAAAATTGCAGGATATAAAATAAACCCACATAAATCCTCAGCATTCCTGTATATCTCTAATGAAACTCAACAGCAAGAGATAGAAAGAGAAATCCCATTTAAAGTCACTGTAGACATTATAAAATATTTGGGAATCTACCTGCCAAAACAAACCCAGAACCTATATGATCACAACTACAAAACACTTCTCACACAAATAAAATCAGATCTAACTAATTGGAAAAATATCAATTGCTCGTGGCTGGGTCGAGCTAATATAATAAAAATGACAATTTTACCCAAAATAAATTATATATTTAGTGCCATACCAATCAATTTACCAAAAAAACTATTTTGTAGAGTTAGACAAAATAATAACAAAATTTATTTGGAAAAACAAACGGTCTAGAATATCAAGGGAATTAATGAAAAGAAATGCTAGGGAAGGTGGACTAGCTATACCAGATTTTAATCTGTATTATACAGCAGCAGTCATCAAAACTGCTTGGTACTGGCAGAGGAGTAGAGTAGCAGATGAATGGAATAGATTGGGTGCAGGAGACCCAGCAGTTAATGAATATAGTAATCTATTGTTTGATAAACCCAAAGACCCCAGTTTTTGGAATAAGAATGCACTATTTCACAAAAACTGCTGGGAAAACTGGAATACAGTATGGCAGAAACTGGGCATAGATCATTATCTAACACCATATACCAAAATCAAGTCTAAACGGATGCATGATCTAGGTATAAAGGATGATACTGTAAGCAATCTGGGAAAGCAAGGAATAGTTTACCTGTCAGATTTGTGGAGAGGGGAAGACTTTAGGACCAAACAAGAATTAGAGAGCATTACAAAATGCAAACTGCATAATTTTGATTACATTAAGTTGAAAAGCTTCTGTACAAACAAAGCCAATGTAACCAAGATTAAGAGGGAGGTGGGAAATTGGGAAAGAATTTTTACAACCTATGTCTCTGACAAAGGACTCATTTCTAAAATATACAGAGAATTGAGTCAAATCTATAAGAATTCAAGTCATTCTCCCAATTGATAAATGGTCAAAGGATATGAACAGACAGTTTTCAGAGAAAGAAATTAAAGATATCTATAAGCATATGAAGAAATGCTCTGTCACTATTGATTAGAGTAATGCAAATCAAAACAACTCTGAGATACCACATCTTTCCAGTCAGATTGGCTAAGATGACAAAACAGGAAAATGACAAATGCTGGAGAGGATGTGGGCAAATTGGAACACTAATGCATTGCTGGTGGAGTTGTGAACTTATCCAACCATTCTGGAGAGCAATCTGGAATTATGCCCAAAGGGCTATAAATAATTTCATACCCTTTGGCCCAACAATACCATTTCTAGGGTTATATCCCAAAGAGATCATAGAAGAGGGAGGAAGACCCAAATGTACAAAAATATTTATAACAGCTCTTTTCGTGGTTGCAAAGAATTGGAAATTAAAGGGCTGCCCATCAATTGGGGAATGGCTAAACAAGCTGTGGTATATGAATGTAACGGAATATTGTTGTGCTTTAAGAAACGAGGAGGAGACGGATTTCATATTTGCCTGGAGAGGCTTATACAAACTGATGCTGATCGAGAAGAGTAGAATCAGAAGAAATTTGTATACAATCACAGACACATCATATGTGTGATGGCCAACTATGACAGACTGGACTCTTTTCAGCAATGCAGTGATATAAGTTAATCCTGAAAGACTCATGAAGGAGAGAAATGTGACATCCAGAGATATAACTAGAAAGAACTGAGCTTGAATCCTGATGGAAGCAAACTAATTGATCTTTTTCTTTTCATTGTTTGGTTTGATTTCTTCTTTACCATTTTTCATCCCACCTAGTACAATACGCCTTTGTAATTGGACTAATGTCTAATATGAATGTATTTGCAGATCCTATACTGGACTATATGCTGTCGTGGGGGGTGGGGGAGGGAGGTAAAAGAAATTTGAAAATCAAGGAACTATGGAATTGAATCTTGTTAACTGAAACTAAACTAATAAATTAATTTTTAAAAAAACAATACAATATTTCATTAGATTCATACACCACATCTTGTTTAGCCATTTCCCAACCAATGAGCATCTACTTTGTTTGCAATTCTTTGCTACCACGAAAAGTGCTGCTATAAGTACTTTGGTCTATTTGGGAACCTCATACTTACCAATGACCTCCTTATAGTATAATTCTAATAGTGGAATCTCCAGATATTTTAGTTACTTTATTTGTATAATTCCAAATTGCTTTCCAAAATGGTTGTACTGATTCACAGCTCCACCAACAATGCACTAGCATGTCTATTTTCTCAGAACCCCTCTAACATTGATCGTTCATATTTTTTCCCATCTTTACCAATTTGCAAGGTAAAAGGTGAAACCTCAAGGTTATTTTGATTACATCTCTTAATATTAGTGATTTAAGGCATTCTTTAATATGATTGGAAATAGTTTACCATCTTTCTGTTGAGAACTATTCATATCCTTTGATCATTTATCTAATGGGGGGTGGTTTTTGAGTGTCTGTGTGTGTGTGTGTGTGAATGTGAGTGTATGCGTGCATTGTGTGTGCGTGTATGTGTGCATCTTTTAGTTGTCAATATATTTTGGATGCCAAATTCTTATCTGGAAATTTTGATACAAATATCTTCTCCATTCAAATGCATCTCTTCTTATACTAGATGTGTTAACTTTACTCATGCAAAAGCATTTTAGTTTTGTGCAATTAAAGTTATCCTTGTTATCTTTTGTAATTTTTTGTATTCCTTATTTAGTTAAGAATCTGTCTCCTCCCCAGAGCTTTGTAGAGTATATGATCAGCTTCTCTTCTCATTTTAATGGTATTTTTTAATATTCAGGTTACATATCCATTTTGAATTTATTTTGAAAAGTGGCATAAAAATGTTGTTCTGTGCCTAATTTCTGCCCAACTGCTTCCCAGTTTTGTCAATAGTTTTTAATAAGTTCTTTCCTAAGTAATTTATATTTTCCAATTTAGCCAACATTGGGTTACAGAGTTTGGTTGTTTCTGAATCTCCCTTATCTTATCTGTTCTATTCATCTTCTCTATTTTTAAACCAAAATCAAATGGTTTTGATGACTGCTGCTTCGTAATACAGCTTGAAGTCCAGATGTACTATTCTCTCTTTATTCCTTCCTTTTTTCCCCTCATTTCCCTTGATATTATAAACCTTTTGTTTCTCTAAATGAAATTTGTATTATTTTATTGAGTTCTGTAAAGTATTCCTTTGATAATTTGATTGGCACAATAGTAAAACTATAAATTAACTTTGGTAGTATAGTCATTTTTATTATATTGACCCAGCTCAGGCATGAACACTGAATGTTCCTTCATCCATTGATATTGTTCTTTCTTTATGAGACAATTTCTAATTGAATCTCTTTTGCGTGCTTTGAAAACACTGGCTTTTTCCTAAGGTTCTGGCCAGTTGCAAACCCTTCCCTCTCCCCCTCAACAGTGATGTGTTCCTCACATTTTGATAAAATAATTTATTATGCATTTAAACTTAAGCCTGCAAGGTGGTGCGATAGATAGCATGTTAGAATTGGAATCAGGAAGACCTAAATATGATTCCTGTACCAGAAACTTAGTAACAATGTAACCTTGGGCAATTCACTTCTCAGCCTCAGTTTCCTCATCTGTAAAATGAGAATGGTAATACCTTTAGGAATTACCTCAAAAGGTTATTGTGAAAAAGAAAATTTTAAACCTTAAAATGCTGACTTTAATATGTCCTGTAATTATTTTTTATTGTGGTGGTGGTGGTGCTAGCTTTCATCATCATTATCTTTTCTCATATTTTAGGACATTAGTAGTAGTAGCAGGGACTTCTTTTCTGTTCACTCATTTTATATTTGTGTACGCAGTTTTCCTTTCCTTTGGTCATTGTCCCTGGCCTTCACTTCATATTATTTTGTCTTTTTAAGTTTCCTTTTCTCACTCATATTTGCTAAGTCTAATGACATTTTGGGCATTTTTGAACATTGGTACAACAGTTTATTCAGCCATTTACCAACTGTTCGATGGTGAAGCTCCTTCCAGGTCTTTGCAATCACGTATTCCACTATACAAGTGAAGTTTTGAACAGATACCTTATTTTCCCTTTATGATGATACTCTTTTCTGAGGTTGAAAATTCTATTTTTTTTATTTTTCATCTTTACTGATATCATTTGTTTTTATATCTTCATTTCTTCTTTTTAACAAACATTAATTAATATTAATTAATATTCTTCCCACTCACTCCTCCATTGGGAAAAACTATTTAATCCTCATAGCAACAAAGCACATTCCAGCAAAACAAAACCCCACATCATTCATGTCCCCAGATATACATCTTCTTCCCCAGATATGTTGACATTCTTTTATTGTATTCTCACCTCCAATTTCATCTTTCTATGCGCTGTCCATGTTGTATCTTATTTTTGGAATTTGTTGGAATAAACTTGAAAATGGATTTTTTTAAATGGGATACAGTAGCAATATAGGTTTGGTTTGCTTCTTTTTAAAGAGTGAATCCCGGCTTGTCACTTCCTTCTCTCCTCACTTGGGTCAGTGCCAAGCAGCTGACTACTTCCTTGGCTTAATCCTTTGCAAAACCTTTTCTTCTGAGAGATGTCTCTTCTGTCTACAGGAACTGCTGCTTCAAAGCAGAAATATTAAGTCCTGGGTAGTGGAGGGAGATGTGAGGATATGGGGCAGAACTCACTTTTCTTGATTTGCATCTCAAAATGTCTGTGTGGGCAGAAATAAAAAAGGATATAAATGCAAAGAAATATGGTATGTAAAAAAACTTAGCTCAGTGTATCACACACACCCAATGTGCACTGCTGCTAGGGCACATGCAGAAAGCACCTCTTCTTAATTTCCCTAATAATACATTGCATTTATACAGTACTTTAATATTTGCAAAGACTTTGAAAATATTAGCTCATTTGACCCTCATAACAATACTGCAAGAAAATTTCAATTGTTAGCCCCATTTTATAGATGAGAAAGTTGACTCTGAGAGGTTCAGTGACTCATGTATGGCCATACAACTAATATGTGCCTGAGACAGGCTTTGAACTTAGGTCTTCCTGACTCCAAGTCCAGAATTCTACTGACTTGGCACAGAGCTACTCCAGGACACTAGAAAATGGTACCAGCATTTTTGCAGCTTCCCAGACCTAGGAATCCTTTACATCTTCTCTCTTTCCTATTCATCACAGATGAGCTTCACCAAATTCTACTCCCTTTTTTTCATGAACTGTTTTTTCACATCAGTCCATGTCCTCAATCACTACCTTAACACCATAGATTTAGAGTTGAAATGGACCTAAGGAGCCTTTGGTTCAACCATTTCACAGATGAGAAAACTGAAGCCTAGACAGGTAATGATTTTGCCCAAGGTCATTCAGGGAACCAAGATTCCAACTCATGTCCCTTGACTCCAAATCCAGTGTTCTCAGTCCTCATCACCTATGCCTTGATGACAGTAATGGCCTCTTACCCAATATATTTGCTTCTAGTTGCTCCTCACTATAGTCCAATTTATCCTAGAACAATCTGTGCCAAATATAATATTCATCACATCATTCCCTCCTTGAGAGCCTACATCACCTTATTACATCCCTTCATTGCCCATTATGCCATGTCCATATTCTTCCACTTGGCCCTTCATCATTTGGCTCCTACCACCATCATCTTATTGACTTCATCTCTCACTCTGCTCCTACTCTGAATCTCTACTTATAACTGACTCCCTCCTCTACCTTTGAACTTGACATTTACCCTGCCTAAATTCCATTTTCTAGGGGTGGTACAGTGAATGGAGCAATGAACGTGGACTTGGGCTTTAATATTGGTTCTTTAACTTGTGAAATTGGGCAAATCACTTAACCCCTCAGAGCCTAAATTTCCTCATCTGTAAAATGAGAGAATCAAACTAGATGGTCTCAATGAACTTATCTAGATCTAATTTTTATTATCCCATCACCAGAATTGTCAACTCCTGTACTTATGGGCTCATGGGGTGCAAGGGTGTATTTGGCAAATATTTAACAAGCAGCTCTGTAAAATATATGCATATATGTATTGTATATATATACACACATATATAAAATATATACACATATCATATATATATTTACAGAATCCACTTTTGAGTTTATCCTGAATGATTAACATTTACTCGGTAACTCTCTTTTCCTCTTCTCTTCTATTCCCTCTCTCTCCCCCTCTCTTTCAATATATTTAAGTTATGCATGATTTTCAATCACATGTGTGTATGTGTATGTGGGGAAGGATAGAGGGCAGACTTTGTCTCCACCGAATAAACTTTAAGTTCCTCAAGGGCAAGGATTAGATTTTCTATTTATTTTGCATCCTCCAACATCATAGAGCACTGATTAAATCCCATTACAGAGAATATTATTATTCAGAAATTATAACAAAGCTATTTCCACGTCCCAGCATGGTGGCCCAAAGTAACAGTGTTTTGTTAATCTACTTACAACAAATAAGTCTGTACAACAAATGTTGTCTCTGGCTCCTGTCCATGTAACAAGTATTTATTTTAATGAAACTATTGCATTGTGTGCTGAGAAGCTGAGATCTCAGCTTTCAGAGCCCTTTGTCTACCATTAAGCATTTTCTCCTCTTGCCTCCCAATCTCAGATATTTCTATCCTCCAACTAGGAATGGGGAATGAGGGGTAGAAATGGTCTAATTTCCTTAGTTTTATTCAAAGCAAACCACTCAAGAACTAGAAGTTTAAGCAAAGAGAAAGATGAGGGTGATTGCATGTTTGTGTCTCCTTTCCTCTTTCTCCTACTGGATTCAGGGCTCTCCTTGCCAATTAACATCCAAGAGAAGCAGAATTCAAGTTCTCCTTTTGTTTCCAACTCGTTCGGAACCAGGATGTGGTTTCTAGCAGTGTTCTCATCATAACTAAATTCCACTGCGACAACAAATGAGCACATCCCACCAAGTTGACCTACCTGGCCAGGGGTATGTCACACACAACAGACACACCATCAATTGGGTTGAATGACAGTGGTGAGTGCCATGAACCAGAAAGACATGGAGGAAAGATGCCTATTTATTTGGGCCAATGGGCCTAAAGCTGGGCTCTCTGTTATTTATCTCCAGTACAAGTATAATCTAACAAGGTCCTGATTGAGTCATCTCTGAACATGGCTGCCCCTGGGGAGTTGCTTTCCATTAGGACCTGTGTTGTGGCTGTCAGATCCAAAATTCTTTTACTCATTGTTTTAATATATTCCAAGAGCTAATGTTATTGAAAAATGGTTTGGGTTTCATCCAAGTAGAAACAGTCTTCACACAAAGGAATGCAAATTCTGAGATCACACTCTAACTTCAAGGATTTAGAAATATAGAGTAGATGAAATCCTCCTCCTTGGTAGCTTGGGAGAGAACTTGAGGTGACTCTTTTGTTTGGCAGCCTTGGGTACAAAATTATCAGAAAAGGAATTAATTGGAAGCATGCCAATCTTTGGGTAATGCCAGCCTGCCACATCAAACAAGGGAGTAGACAGAGATCAGTGTCTTTTAATGAAAACAGAAATACCCCCTAGAAGTCATAAGGAAATAGTCACAAATGCAGTTGTTGTTGGTTTTTTCTCTTTTCTTGGGTGTGCCTGAAATTCAATTTTAAAAGCATGGGATTGTAGATTTAGAACTAGAAAGGACCGTAGAAGACAAGTTCAAACCTACAGACACACACACACACACACACACACACACACACACACACACACACACACACGCTTCCCATTGTTCAGGTGAGGAAACTGACACCAAGAGGTTAAATGACTTACCCAGGGCCACATAACTAGTAAGTACTATAGGCAAGATTTGAACTCAGGTCTTCCCCCCTTGAAACCCAGGGCCTTCTCCACTATTCTTCAGCACCTGTTCTCCCATTTGCAAGGCACTATGCCAACCCTTCAAATATCAAGACAAGAAAAGAAACTCTCCCTCCTCTCAATAAGCTTACATTCTACTGCACAGGTATTTCCTCTATGATGTCAGAAAGTGATCCATGCATCTCCATCAATAAGAAGAAAAAATCCCTCACATTTTCAAGAATTTTCAGTGATCCATAAAAATTAATCCTGAATTTAAATTTATCAAAGAAGAGGTATTTTTGGATGAATAGCTGATGATCTTTAGAGGCTGTTTTTGCAAAAAGGGAATCATTTCAATATGAAGTATTCAATAGAGTACGAAAAAGTCAGTTGGTAATGTTAGAAGTGAGGGTGTGAATGTCAAAGAAGCTGGGTCACTGTTCCCACTAGAGCCAGGGCTGAGTCTTCCCTAGAATACTAACCATGAGCTGGTGCATTCTGGGTTATGGCATGCACGTCCTATGTAGGTGTTTCTTTTCGGATACTGGAAATGGGGAAGAAGTCAATGACGCTTCTCTTTGGAAAATATCTTGAGTGTTCAGCTATGCCCATCTTCCCAGGTTTCTAGACATGGATTCCTTTACAATGCTCTTTTTAATGATGCATATTGTTTTGTTGAAGGAAAATAATGGTCAGTAGGTTGAAATACATAATGAAATCAACCGAGTTCCATCTGTCAGTCAGTCAGCATTTGTTAAGGTGCAGAGTTGGATTGAGTAATGGAAGAAGAGGCAGCTTGGCATAGTAGAGAACACAATCTGAATTGTGGAAATCCTGGGTTCCAGTACTATCTCTGACACATTGAATATTGGAGCCTGGAGGCATAAGACTGTAAATTGCCTGCCATGCCCATCTGCATTGTTGTTCAGTCATTTCAGTCATGCCCAACTCTTTATGTGACTCCATTGGGGGTTTTCTTGGTTTTCCATTTCTTTCTCCAGCTCATTTTACAGATGAGGAAACTGAGGCAAATAGAGATATGTGACTTGCCCAGGATCACACAGCTAATATGTGTCTGAGACCAGATTTGAACTCATGTCTTCAGAGCTGGCATTCTATCCACAGTGCCACCTAGGAATTCTTTAGACCAATGAAATTACAGAATCCCTAACTCTATCCCTGCTGCTTTGTGCCAAGCACTGTTCCAGATTCTGGGGATGTAAAGACAAAACAGAACAGCCCCTACCTTCAAGAAACTTATATTCTATCAGAGAAAACAATATGTACACACACAAATAAATATAAAATAAATCATAAGTAAATCCATGATAATTTGGAGGAGGGAGAAAAGGTACCAGCATCTGGAAAGGGTTGGGCAGACTTCCTGTGAGAGATGAGTCAGCTGGTCCCACATCTGTTACCTACTGATTGAAGTAGTAAGCTTTCTCCTTCGAGTACCACAGCCCATTGGTCAAGTCCTAAAGTCAAGCATGTGTCTAGAATGGGGGTCTTTTTAGGCTCAGTTCACCATTAAATTAGACAATGCTGGAATTTCATCCAGTTTTGTTTTTTTTAATCGCTTCCAGGTTCCAGGTAAATCAAATTGTTCAGTTGGGCACACATTCAGTGGATGAGTCACACCATGTTCTTAGATTTTGACATTGCAATGAATGATCACTGCACTAAAAATTCCCATTTAGAGAGTGCCTCAAGGCTCACAAAATGGCCTCCTCACCACACACCCCACAGAGAATGTATTGCAGGTGTTACTGATTTCTGCAATGAAAAGAGAACTTATTTGGAGTCAAAGGACCAGTGTTCAAAGCCTACCTATCCTTGTATGATCCCAGAGGAGTCACCACCTCCCTGGACCTTGATTTCCACCACATAAAAGGAAGGAGGCTAAATTATTGGTGGGAGAGGGTTTTTCCCCCTCTAGACCTACTTCGGGGGCCCTTTCCAGCTCTAGATCTATAATTCTATGCTTAGTGCAATTTTCAATAAGAGGTAACCCAGCTAGTGAGACAAAAGCTGAAGCTCAGCTCACCCTTCACTCTATCATGCTGTAAGGGCCAGTCTTGAAAGGAGTCAATATATGTTTTCTCTACTAAAAACATCGGAAGGTTAGCTTAGAAGACTTACCTGTACAATTAAAAGAGACATATTACAGTTACTCCAAAGCCTTGTTACTGAGTGGTACATTAAAGACAAGCCCTCCCTCTAGGCGAGATCAATCATAATTAAATCATAATTTAAAAGAAAAAATTTTAAAATAAATAATTAATTAATTAATTTAATAATTAATTTAATAATTAATTAATTAATTTAAAAAAATAATTAAATCATAATTTAAAAGAAAAAATCCAATTTTATTCTAAATAATCATATTAAAATCAGGTTTAGATGTACAATCATCTCCCAAATACTTGATTTAGAATGACTTACATAGCCATAACTAGGGTAGGGCAATGGGGTCTTGCCCCAGGGTGGAAAAATTTAGAAGTTACAATAGTTCTTTTATTCCTCCAGAAAGTAGAAATCACTGAGCTTAGTACCTGTATCGTCATCGTCCTCATCCTCATCATCACATCTAACATTTATATAGCACGTAGTATGTTCCACACACTGTGTTAAGCACTTTACAATTATTATCTCATTTGCTCCTTACAATAATATTGGGGCATAGGAGCTGTTATGATACCCATTTTACAGTTGAGGAAACTGAGGCAAACAAAGGTTAAGTGACTTGGTTAAGGTTAAGTGACTTGGCCACATTCATGCAGCTGGTAAGTGACTGAAGCTGAATTTGAACTCAGGTCTTCCTGACTCTGGGTCCAGTGCTCTGTCCACTGTATCATCTATGGTTAGCATGAACAATTAATTAAAATAGGAAGTTACCAGATATGCTCTCTCACCCAGCGGTGAGTGGTGTCCTGAAGTTTTCCCCTCCTGGGCTCCATATCCAACAGTCTGAGGCCTCTCTACAAAGTCTCTCTCCCTCCATCCCACTTTCAATTGAATTTGTCTTCAAAGCTTGATTTGAGAGAACATTGTGGGCCTCCCAGGACAACAGAATTAGCACTTACAACTCTTTGACCCACACCCTTGAGAGGCCACTGCTGCCCCAACTGCTGTTAAGAGAACCCTCCCATTCCCCTGTTCCTCAAAGGCCCTCTGACCCAAAGTACTCCCACTCCTTTGAGGGAGAAATCTTTGCTCAGTCTTCCCTGCCTCACCTTGACTTTCTGCCTCTATGGCCTCCTCCCAGTTCCCTGCCCCAAGAGACTCAAGACCCAGGGACTCCCAGAGCCCAGAGATCCTGAGAGCTCAGGTCTTCTGTTGGTAGTATTTAAAGCACATTGCAGTGGTCTGGCCTGAGAACCTCACCTCCTTACATGAAACCATTTCACAAGCCCATTCAGGGATCAGGAGAACTGACCTGAAAAGCAGCTTTCAGAACCTGGTCCTGGACTTAAGTCTCTCCAATTGAGGAGTTTCAAATAAATACTGAAAAACATTGGGGGAATGACATAAAAATTTGGAAGGTTTTGTGCGAGTTCACATCAACAAAGCTCCATGGTGATAGATAATCCCCTTTTAAACTAGGGAAAATAATAACTGTTTCTAAGACAAATGAAAAGCATTTCATTTGTCCAAGTGGAGCCACTGTGATGGCCCAAAAGGCACCTCCACAGACCACAAACACTGTTTTATCATCATCTTTTGTACAATGTCTGAGCCGATGCAATTAAAATCTGATCATTATATTTGTGTCTGCAGAATAGCTAGCATGAGTCTAAGAGGATAAAGGGAGAGCTGGGAAAGGAATGAAAAAAAAACAAGTGAGCAACTAGAAAATTGACCATTTTGCAAATCTCCAGCCTCCTGTCTACGACTGCACGTTATGGGGACTCGCTCTCTCCTGTAAGGGCACCTACAGTACCTGCCAGAAAGAGTAATGGGAAAAGGCATCTGGGTAGTGCAGAGGATAGAGCACCAGCCCTGGAGTCAGGAGGACCTGAGTTCAAATCCAGCCTCAGACACTTTCTAGCTGTGTGATGTAGGCAACTCACTTAACCCCAATTGCCTCCAAAAAAAAAAGAGGGAGAAATGGGAATTAGCACCAATTAAGAAAAAAGTCCTCAAAGCTTTAAAAAAAAAAAACCTTTCTTGCTTAAATTGTTTTGGTGACTTTAACCTGATCTGGATGCATATAATGGGTCTCACAAATGTTGGTTTCACTTTGGGAGTTACCATCACTGCTCACTATTAAATCAGGTCTTCTATCCCCTGGCAGCAATGGAAATCTGTCAGACTGTTAAGAAGTATGTAGAGCTCAGTTTCTAATTGAGTAACAATAATAACCAGTATTCCCATAGTACTCAGAGGTTTTCAGGGCACTCCACAATACTATCTCATTTGATCACCACAACTCTGGGGGGTAGGTGCTATTATTGTCCCCACTTGACAGATGAGGAAACTGAGGCAGGCAGTCTAAGGGACTAGCCCAGGTGCACATTCCAGTAAGGGTCTGAGGCTGGATTTGAACTCAAGTCTTGTTGACTCCAGGTCCAGAGGTCTATCAACTGTGTCAGCTTAAAGACCTAACAGCTCCTACGTTTTGCAGAAGGGGAAACCAAGGTTCAAGGTGTTCAAGTGACTTGTCTAAGGACACAGAGCCAGTATAGATCAGAACATGAACTTGAACTCAGGTCTCCTAAACTCCCAATGGACATCTGCCCTAAAGCTGTTTCTATTAAGTGGGGGTGGGGTGGGGAGATAAGAGTTTAATCAAATAGCCAAGGGTCTGACTAAGGAAAATAATCAGGAGATTCATCTCAACAAAGGGGCTCGGGATTCTTTATGCCTGTTGTGGTGAGAAGCAGTGTGGTGCAGTGGTCACTGCTATTTTATCCCCACTCGATGGACAAAGAGACTGAGGTGGGCAGAGGTTCAGTAACTCACTTGCCCAGGGTCATGGAGTAGATGAAGTGCTAGGAGTCAGGAAGTCCTAAGTTAAAATTCAGCCTTGGATACTCACCTAAATTGTGGACCAGGACAAATAACTTCACTTTTGCCTGCCTCAGTTTCCTCAGCTGTAAAACATAAATAAAAACAGGGTGTGCCTCAATCAATCGACAAACATTTATTAAGCACCTACTATGGGCCAGGCACTATGCTAGGTGCTAGGGATACAAAAAGAGGCCAAAGACAATCCCTGACCTCAAGGAGCTCCTAATCTAACCGTTGTTGTGAGGGTAAAATGAGGTCATATTTGTAAAGCCTTAGCACAGAGCCTTAGCGGGTACTTGAGAAATGCTTGTTCCTTCCTTCTCATTTATATAAGTTAAATGGCTAGGATTGCACTTTTCCGTGATTCTGTGAATCCAGAGTGAATGGGGAAAGCATTTATTAAGCACTTACTGCATGCAGAACATTATGCTAACCAATGAGGATACAAATGAAATTACAAAACAGTTTCTGCTGTCACAGAGCTCACATTCCATTGGGAAAAGACTCTTCATGTGTCACAGCCACACCCAGTGCCCACTGGACTTTGCACCACTAAGATGTGAGTGATGGCCTCCGTGGTACTTGATGGAGCTTTCCAGGACAGGAGAACAAGAATTGGTTTAGGAAAGCCCTGTGTCCATAGCAATTATGGAAGATCAAGGTACCTCTTTTCACAGAGAGAGGCAGTCTGGTGTGATGGGTAGGGAGTACATGACCACAAATGAAGAGGACCTGAGTTCAATTTCTGTCTCTGATACAAACTGGCTGAAGTATCTTCAACTCCGTGCCTCCCCCACCCCCACCCCCTCCCCGGCACCTCAGAAGGAAACAAATTGCTAAGAAAGCGACCATCAGCATTGAGGGAGGTACTGAAATGGGAGTTCAGTAAAGTAATAAAAGCATCAGTCTGGTGAGAGAGAGAGAGAGAGAGAGAGAGAGAGAGAGAGAGAGAGAGAGAGAGAGAGAGAGAGAGAGAAAGAAAGAGAAAGAAGGGAAGGAAGGAAGGAAGGAAGGAAGGAAGGAAGGAAGGAAGGAAGGAAGGAAGGAAGGAAGGGGAAAAGAAGAGAAAAAGAGTGGGAGAAAAAGGGAGGGAGAAAAAGAAAAGGAAAAAAGTTTATCTATGTAATCTAAGAATTTAATATGGATTTATCCAACCAGATTCTTGGTTTGTGCCTCCCTCCCTCCTACCCACTTATGAAAGACTCTGCCCCTCCTCTGCCCCTCCTCTGCCCCCTGATACACTTCAACTGAGGCTATTCCCAAAAGCCTATTTTATTAGAACTCTTTAATTGCAATATTAGAAATGCATCAAAGTGACTGCTGCCAGCATCTCCTTTAAGCCCATGCATCTTCTCAGGTAACCAACCCCACTTCATGAGCAGGCCAGCCCCAGCCCCCAGGTCCACTTCTAGAGGGACTCTGAGCAAGTCTTGAACTCAGAAGTATTCCCAAGGGAAGAACTTAGAAGTTCCTGGTAAGTCTAATGGGCCTTAGCAGGAGCCTTGGTCTATCTTCAGGGCCTCTCCATTGGCAGCAGGTTTGGTGCTTGGAACCAATGAAGGTGACTCAATTGGCTCAGTAAAAAAAAGCGTGCTGGGTGTGGAGTCAGAGAACTCATCTCCAAGGCTCAGATCAGCCACTTGCTTCCTGTGTGACCTTAGAGAAGGGGCTTCACTTTTCTGGGCCTCAGTATTCTCATTTGAAAAGGGGAAAGTTGGACCAGGCAGCCTCTGGGGAGCTTCATTAGGCCCTGTCTGCAGAGACAGCTTTGGCTCAACAACAGCTGGGACCAGAACTGGGCTGCCTCCTCTCTTCTTTGCTGTCAGATCAGCTCCACCTGCCTTCATCACTCGCCCCTGGGCCTGGCTTATGCCCAAGCTCCCACTTAAAGTAGTATTTCAGGAAAACAGCTGGAGGGTGAGACACAAGCTGGCTGAGTGCCTCCCGCCATATTGTCTCTGTTTCTGTTTCCTTTCACCAAAGCTTATTCTGTCCTGCCAGGCCCTGACATCATGCCCACATCACTTCTGCCGAGGTTCCTCCCATACCCAAGTCGACCTACCCCTTTCAGGGCCAAAAATGTATTCCCAGCTGTGCCTTCCCCCTCCCCCACTCTATTCAGGAACCAGTGGATGAAGAGAAAGTTGACTGGGGAGAGAGAGTGATGCTTTAGAAGTCATGAGGAGCTTAGTGGAAGAACGGAAGAAATCCCCAACAAAACCAAGAGTCTATGGATGGATTACAGCTTCATTGCTCTGTGTTCCTTCTGAGGCAGTTAGCACCTCGGGTCCCCTGAGTTACCATGTGGAATTTGTATTGGCTCAAGAAGAAAGGAAATCCCTCTGCCCCCAAGTTCTTCATTTCATGAGTCAATTCTGACAGTAAATATACTCGACCACTATCAGATGTTTCATAAATTCAGTCACAATATTGTAAAAATCCAAGGAACTTTACTGCTGACTATGGCCATGGTTTCTGTTGGTCTATTAAAAGCTTTTTTTTCCTTACTTTTTAACCCTGAAATTCTCAACCTAACCCTTTGTTTCTCCCTCCCTTACTGGTTCATGCATCTCCAACAGTTTGCTATGCAGAGTCTGCAGACCATGAATAAGTTATAGAGTCATAGATTGGAATTGGAAGGGAGTTTGAAAGCCATGTGGTCCAAACCCCTCTTTTTAAAGAGACCAGAAATTGAGACCCAGAGAGGCTGTGACTTGCCTGTGGTAACCGAGGTACTATATAGAGGTCCGCTTGCCCAGGGGTCCTCAGCCTTGATGTGTCTCATAGGACCCTTGGGAAGTCTGGAAAAGAAGCCCAAGAACCCCTTCTCAGAAGCACGTTTTTAAAGCACAAAGCAAAATACAGACTATTACAGAGGAGACCAATTATTTAAAAAGCTCAGAGACTCCGGGTTAAAAATTCCAAATTCATTACCCCTCCCCACTTTGTGACCCCTGTCTTGGGGAGGGAAGGTAACACTCAAGCCCAGGTAGCAATAAACCTTGAAGTCCCATAAAAGTGGTCGATGTTATTATTACTATTAGTGACTAAATAATAGCTAGCATCTATATGTGGATGCACACATATGTATGGATATAATTTATATAGATAATGTTGCAAAGCTTAAAGATTTGCAATTATCTCATTTTATTTTTATAACAACCCTGGGAGACAGATGCAATTATTATCCCCATTTTACAGATAAGGAAATTGAGGCAGGCAGAGCTTAAGTGACTTGGCCAGGGTCACAGAGCTACATAAATTGAACTGGAACTCATGTCATTCTGGCTCTGGGTCCCTGGGCATGTCACTATTATATTGCTACTTAGGTTTCTGGAGGAGGTAGTGTCTTGCCAGAGACAGGGAGGTCATTGTTTTGATTTTGTGTGGGCTCAGCTGCATCTTCTGTTTCCTGTCAGATGAAATCAAACTTGCCCCATATTCAACAGTCAGTCAGAGTGCTTGCATGGGACCCTCTGGTCCTTTCCTTTTGTCATAGAGACTCAAGCATGGAAATCTGAATATTCTCAGGGAAAGCCCTGGGGATAAAGCCAACCAAAGTCAGATATTCTCAGAAGCCTTGATCGGAAAGTGAGTCAAAAAGAAAGTGGCCTCCTCGCTCTTCCTGTGCTCCATTTCCCTATTCAGAGCATTTTCACTGACTGGAATTCTCCCCTTCCTCATCACTGTATCCTGGCTCCCCTGGCTTCCTTCAAGGATGAACTTAAGTTCCACCTTCTACAAAAAGCCGTTTCTGGACCCCCTTTGTTCTATTTCTTTCTCTCTGTTGATTATTTCAACCTATCCTGTCTATATCATGTTAGGACATAGTCATTTGCATGTTGTCTTCCCCATTAGACTGTGAGCTCCTTGAGGACAGGGAACTTTCTTTTTTTAATTTCTTTATAACCTCCTCACTTGGCACACTTCCAGGCATGAAGTAGCTGCTTAATAAATTCTGACTGGCTCGAATATGGGAAAAGAGATCTTTTTTTTTTTTAAAGTAAAGCCACAAGTTCGAAATCAGTCTGTGGATCTAGAACTTCAGTTCTGGGTTATATGTTACAGTGGTAGATTTCAGTTACCTGAATTCTGAAATAAGGGTATTGGGCTACATGATTCCTAAGACTTCTTGCAGCTATAATAGTCTGTGATTGCAATTGACATTCAATTTATGCTCATTAGAAATGTTTAATCTTCCAACTGGTCTGCCAACTTCTATAAAAATGATTTAATTCCTTCATACTTGATTAGACATTAGAAACCAGTAAATAAATTCCCAGCTACAAATTCACATGGCATGGTGTTTATCTAGTCCCCATGAATCCAGATGTGTAATTTATCCAAACAATTTTGCTGGGCATTCTAATTTGCATGAAGGGCCCTCTCTAATATCTACATTGGGACAACATCCTTCTCATTCAGCATTTACACGTGCCAACTTTCACAGCAGGATGCCTTCTCTCTAAATTGGTCCTATCCATCAGCCTTTTCTCTCATATGGGTAGAGAAAGGGTGAACTCTCTGGATTTTCCTAACTTTGGGTCATGTCTATGCCTATTCATTTTGGAAGTATGAGGTTATACCGTACCAGCAATGCAAAGATCTGCTCAGTGAGCATAAATGTGCAATTTCACTAGATTAAGGGAGAATCACTGATAAAAAAAAAAAAACCTGTTATTTATTGATAAGAGAATGGATCAATGAACCTGAGGGAACCCCCCCCCCCCACAGCCATTACCATTAAGGGCTCTATTCCCTTTTCTGCAGGGGGAAAGGGAAAGAAACATGCATTTATTAAGCACCAATTATACTCCCGTCACTATGCTAAGTCCTTTATAAACATGATCTCATCAGAAATAATAAAGAAGAGGACTTACTTTCAACCACAAGTGAAACCTGGCCACTGTTCTGATGAAATCCAACCCAGCTCTGTAGCTGACTAGGTGGCCTGGCAGAGAAATACCACAAAGGAATCTCAGTCCTCTTTTTCTAACAAGGCAAATAGCCCTAAGACGGGTCTTTTCTTTCTTCCTGTGTTAATAACATAAGCTCATATGTCACTGGGAAGCCTGCAGCTCTCTGGAGGCACTGGGCACCTAGCAATCACCTCACAAATGCCCCTTGACTGACCTACTGACTGAAGGTAAAAACAGGGAGATGTATGATTCTGAAGGAAGCAACTGGGCTTTGAAAGACTTAAGAACATGATCGATGTCAAGAACAACCATGATTCCAGAGAACCAACAAGGAACCTCCATGGAGAGGAGATGGGCTCAGGTGCCAAATGAGATACACATTTCTGAATGTGGCCAATGGAGAAATACATATTTCTTATTTGTTTCAAGGGATCTGTTTTTCTTTTCCATGAGAGTAGGGGGAGGAAGGAGATAAAAGTAAATATTTGATCACTGTGGGCAGGGGGAAGCTTAATTTAACAAAAAAAAAAAAAGAATTTTGGTGAATATGTGAAAAGGTGTTGCTGTCTGTCAGTGCAACATGGAATTATAAAATTAAAACAAGTCTCAGAAGAACTAAAGATGGATGTCACACAAAGAGCAATGGAAAAGTACTTAGTGGGTGGATACAGGATTAAGAGATCTCATCAGGGAAATGTAGGAGAACTGGGGATGAGCGATCACTTGGGAAGAGGAGCAAAAAGACAGCCAGTCTTCCTCTGGGACCTTGCAAGGGTTAGTTGGTGCAGTAGATAGAGCGAGCACTAGACATGAAGTCAGGGAGACCCAAGTTCAAATCTTGCCTCAGGTACTTACTAACAATGTGAATCTGGGTGAGTCACGTGGCCTCTGCCTCAGTTTCCTGAACCATAAGATGTGGGTGATAATAGTACCTATCACCCAGAGTGCTTGTGAGGATCAAATAACACCATATTGTAATGTGCTTAGCACAGTGCCTGGAAAACACTAGGTGCTTAATAAATGCTTGCTGGGTAGACTGTTTGAGATGGGAGGACACTGACTAGAGTAGAACAGGACGGGAAGACAGGCACTGGCTGAAGGGATGCCAAGAGATGGGGTCTCCTCAGCAGAAAGCTAGGCTCCAGCCCAGGTCTAGAACATGGAAGGAACAGAACCAAAAGAGACCTAGAGTAAGGAAGAGCAGTGGAACGGTGGGAAGATTGCTGGATTTAGAGCCAGAATACCTGAGTTTGAATCTTGATTCTGTCACTTACCACCTATGTGACCTTGGCCAAGTCACTTGATTTCTCTGTCCCTCTATTTTCTCATCTGATAAATATGGGGTAGGACTAGATGATTGCTGGTGTCAATTCAAACTGTAAATCTCTGACTACTGGAGTTTATAAAGGAAGGTTTTATAGGGCATGGCACAAAGAGAAGGCGGAGGGGAAAAGAGACCAGAGAGGCTGAGGGCTGAATCTGTTATTAGAGAGAGTAGCCATGAAGATTTCACTTTCACCACTGATCCTTGACACTTCTTGGCACCTCATACTGCATGGGCCTTTAGGCCAGGGGGCATCTTGAGGGGGAGTCTACCTTGGTGGGAGGGAAAACCTAGGAGAGGGACAAAACAGTGAAGGAAGCCTGTCTTCTGGCTGCTGGTGTCCAGCTCAAAGCCACAGCCATCCCTTGCTAATTCCTGCTCTTTTAATAGGCATAATAAATCAGCATTGTTTTTCCATCTTTTCCATTTCAATAGAAGAATTCTTTGTAAGAGAGGCTACTCCAAGAATTGAGGATGACCTTTGGAAATCCTGTAGGACTGTCAATATAAAAATGCTAGTTCTTGGGGCTATTGAAACATTACATTTCTATTCTCTAAATGAGTCCATTGAATAATTGACATTATAAAAGTCATTCTCTCTTCATCTGCTGGAAAAACATTGAGTGTCTAGGGATAAAGGAAGTGCCTTTGAAACCTAGTGTGAAAGTCTCCAATCAGAGGAGATCAAGCAGAGGTGTGCAATAAATTTCTAGTCTGATGATGGTAATGAAATGTTAACCCATTGGGGCTGGAGAGGAGATATGAGGTGCCTCACATTCACATCGTGACCATACTACACAAAATGTCTGAGTGCCCTAAGCTATTGTGCCAACAAAGTAACAGGCTCAGTAGACTATCAAGAAATTTTAAAGCTAAAAGGTACCATAAAGATGACACAGTCCAAATTCCTTTTACAAAGACACCGAGGCCCATAGAACTAGAATATTAAAATTAGAAAACACCTAGAATAATCATTGCTCTGGGCTACTGCCCCAACCCCCCAAGCATGGGCAGCTTGGGTCTTTAGAGGGCAGCTGACTACTTCTCCGCTCAGGCTTCTAGGGGTGGCCATGAGGCACTGAGTTTTTCTCATATTGTTGATCACAAGCCCCCATCCCATGTGCTCTCCATTGATTATCAATTAGCTAGCCAGAGTTAATTAGCTTTCAGAAACAGATACATACTAATATTGTATAGTAAGAACAGTTGGTATGAAACATTTCCTCCAAAGGAACACACCCTCATACACAAGGGCCCTGGACAATGTGGTCTCAAACCTAGACAGCACACATGGTCAAAGGATAACTCTTGGCTTCTGATGACTGAAAGTCCTTTTCTCCCCCATGGAGTTCCCCTTAGGTGTAACTCTCCTGGGCTCTGAAGGCCAGTGCCGTTGTAGAGTTTAGAATATGTCTTCCCATAGTGTACCTAATTTGTCCTCAATATATATCTCAGCCTCCAGTGAAAAGGCTGCCACCATCTACCAGTGTTCCAAGGAAGTTGCTAGTGACTGATGAGATGTCGAAACCTTACTATGACCTTTCCATGTGTATGAGGCCATCCTCTGATCAGTGTGGAGGTGGAGTCGAAGAGAGAGCTCAGTCTTCCCCTGCCCACCAAATAAAGGGCCACTTTTTTGACCCCCACTAGTCTAGCTCCTCAAAATATCTGCCTGAAATGCTTTAATACACAAGCACCAAGATGTGCCTGATTCTTTCAACCAATCCCAGCACATTCAATGATTAAAGTGCTTCATTCTTCCCAAATTAATTAAGGCTTGTTTGCACTTTGTTTCAGTAAAAGATCCACTGGAGAGGTCTGGGCCTCCTTTCATTGGGATGGAGTGGGGTGAAATTATACCTTTCCACAGGAATGGGGAAACTGCCCTAAGAACATCTTCACTTCTCCTTTACTTATCCTAAAACTTTCGCATAGGATCATGTCATTTAGTGCTTGGAGATCATCTCATTTGTATATATTTATTTCACGTGGACCTATTTATTTCCAGGTTGTATCCTTACATTAGAATGTAATGTCCTTGAGGGCAGAAACTGATGTTGCATTTTAAATTCCTATTGACTCATTCAGTACAAGACCCTAATTTTACAAATGGAGGAACTGAGGTCCAGAGAGATTCAGTGGCTTAACCAAAGTTTACACAGAGGCAGAACTGGGACTCAAACCCAGAGCCTTTGGTCTTAATTCTGTTACTTTTTTCTTCCCACCAGATTACCCTAAATATTCTAAAGTGTCCCACACAGTAATTAAACAACAAATAAAGGAACATCAGCCTGACTCTGAAGGATAGCCCTCAAAGGCTCACATGGACATGAATACAAATGTGTTCCTCTTAGTCACTGCTACTCAAGAACCAGGTTTCATTTTCCACAACCAGGTCCACTCCCACAACAGAACAAGGGCTCTGCTGCTTGCTGAGTGTGTGACCTTGACCTCCCTGTGCCTCACAGGCCTCATCTGTAAACAAGGATGATGCCTGTAGGACCTTCCTCATAGAGCTGTTGTGAGACTCACATCAGAGTGTCCATGAAGGGTTTCATAAGCCCGAAAGCACTATCAGGGCCAACCAGGAATTTTTTAATCGGATAGGGAAAGCTTAGTTTTCCACGACAACTGAAATTTAGGAACAGTTCTGATGGAATTTCAAGATTTCTAGCAGCTTTCCTGCTTTGGTGGCATGTTGAAGTCCCAACATGTACACACACACACGCACACACACACACACACACACACACACACACACACACACACACGCACACGCACACGCACACACACACACACGCGCGCACACACGCGCGCACACACACACGCGCGCACACACACGCGCGCACACACGCACACGCACACACACAACCACTACTACTCCTAGAATATTGAATTTCTTCTCTGAAAAGACAATGAAATATGAATCTGTTAGCATTGTTGATGCAAAAGGAAAAAAATGATCCTTATCACACCCAGATAAAAGCTAGACCATCCATAAAGGTTTCTGAAGACCTGAGGACAAAAAGACAATTCTGAAAAAATTAAAAAAAAAATTTTAAAAGCAAAAAAAAAAAAAAGACAATTCTGAATGCCATTGTATATAGTGGACAAGTGTCTATTGTATACCCGGGGCACATGCCCCGGCTGAATCATACAGTCATAGAACTGTGTGACTCACAGCTGGCAAGGACCTTGGAGATCATGGATTCATGAGTTTAACTCACTCACTTTAGAGAATAAGAAAGACTGAAATTGCTATTAAGCTATATTATAACAGCAACATATTAGGAATCAATCAACACCTACTATGCGCAAGGTATGATGTTACAGCCCCAGAGGAACTTGCATTCTATCAAGGGAGACATGCACAGTTACACCCCATGTAAAAAATTGGAGGGAGGGGTGATTGGACCTATGGTTTCAAAGGGGTGGAGAATTGCCTCCAATAATGCCCCTCTCTGCAACTTAAGGAGTTGCCTATGATAAGTAATAACCATTTCTTAATAATAAGAGACGTTTAGATACATGTTAAAATTGACAAGACATTTTCTATGTATTATCTCATTTGAACCTCACAACAACATATGAGGCAGAGTATATTATAGGATAGGTCTTTTTATTTCCGTTTTATAGCTGAGGAAACTGAAGCCAAGAGAGGATGGATGACTTGAGCAAGGTCACAAAGGAGGAGTCAGACTTCAAATCCAAGGCTGCATTACCCAAACTCTACCCACTACTGCCTTTCCCATTCAGTTATATGGGGTTTTAAAGTAATAAAATTCATTCAAAGGAAACAGGTAATGGCTCCTTTGATCCTTGTAGCAACCTTGCAAGATAGACAAAGGGATCGGGTATCATTATCCCTATTTTACAGATGACAAAACTGAAGCCTGGTGGGGTTGCGTTACTGGTTCACAGCCACAAAACTAGCAGGAATCCTCTGACTCCACAAGCTTAGGACATTGGTTTGCACTATACATGTATGCCATCCCTATAATATTTAATAAAACCCTTCCTTTCTATGGATTTTATAGTTGACAAAGTCACCACACAAATATTAATTCATAATTTACAACCCAACCATCTCTTTTCCCATTACCCAATCAAAGGAGGTAATGAAAATAATTTTCAAGTAGCTTATCCTAGCAAGGGCATTCCACCTTACAAATTTCTGGATAGAAAACAGAATATGATTCATGGCTAAGTAAATGGCTAAGACAAATCTGTTACTGTTCAAGATTCCATTGTTCCTTAAAGATACAGTAGCAGTATCTCTAAAGCTGCTGCTGTTACTCTTGAAGGACAATTGGATATGAACCCACCATGGTCTTTTGGTACTCAGATAAATCTATAGCACATTTCATCAGAGTATGAATTCTGTCTTCAGGGACAGCTCACAAGCCCTCCATGCCTTCTCATTCTTTGTGATGCTTATCCAACAAGGCTTCCCAAGAGCCCTCCATAAAGGATCTATCCATAAAGAATCCACCCAATAAACCGGAGCGTGCTCTCTCTCTCTCTCTCTCTCTCTCTCTCTCTCTCTCTCTCTCTCTCTCTCTCTCTCTCTCTCTCTCTCTCTCTCTCTCTCTCTCTCTCTCTCTCTCTCTCTCTCTCTCTCTTTACCAGTGACACACTCAAGGTATACATAAGTTACCTCTCTTTCTTGGTCTATGACTGCATCCTTTTCTTTTCCTGGTACTCAAGTCCTTGATAACATCTTTTACTCAATTTTCCATAACAAGTCATAACTAATAGTCTGACACCACCTGCTTACATATCCCCTTAATCCCAATGCAGGCATTCATTGCCATTATGAACATTTGGTATTTGGAATTTTTTTAGATTGTGGCATTCTTGGACATATAATCATAAGGCATTACTAGGAGAATACTAGCATTTAAAAGATGAGCTTTTGCAAAACTGAGCATTTTAGGGCTTTAGAAAGCATAGCTCAGTGCCTTAAAATTGGATCTAGCCCAATGTTCTCTTAAGCAGAAAGGTGACATAGTGGATAAAGTGCCATATTTTATATTAGGAAGACCTGAATTCAAATTCTGCCTCAGAAATTTACTAGCTAAAGCAAGTCACTTTATTTCTGTCAGCCTCAGTTTCCTCAGCCGTGAAAGGAAAATAATAATAGCACTTATTTTTAAAGCACTTTGCATACATTGAAGCAGTAAAAATGTTAACTATCATTGCTATTATTTAGAAAGACCTCAGAGTTCCTCTAACCCACCCCCTCATTTTACAGTTGAAGAAACTGAAGCCCTAAGAAATCACATAGATAATAGCATAGCTACTGCTGACATTCTTCCTCCTCCTCTGAAGTGTTTTACAAATGAACAATGTCTCTCTGCTCAGCCAGGAGGTCACATGTTTCTCCATGGAGTGGTTTTGAGGCTTTTCCTACCTCCTTTTTGTAGTGACTGTTTTCTACCAATTAACAATCCCTTTAAAAACGATGCTAAAGTCACCTTCTTTACTTTTGTCCATTTTCATATTTTGGAATTGACAGAATGTTTAATCGATTATATCACAACTCCTGTAACATAGGTATTTTCTCCTTATATAGTTTTTCTTCCACTTTGGTATTTATTTTGACCTTTATTCTAATCAACAGATGCTCTGACATCACCCAAACAGCTGACTGGTCATTGCTGCTTCTCCCCACCCTAGAAAACTGCAGTTACTCCAGATGCCAACAGATGAATGCCTAAATGTTCTCTGGCATCATCTGATCTGGAATGCCCCCAAAGATTCCTGAAAAGTGAGCTCCTTTCTCGGCCACCACTGACCATAGAGGGAGAAGGATAGAGCCCAGTCCTCCCATTTACTGGTCACCATTCTCTAGCAGTTTGTAGGAATCAGGTACTATGCCAGCACCTGTCTCTAACCCTCCTAGAAGCCTTGCAGTAGAGATTTGCAGACTCCAAAAGGTTAAGGTCTCTGGCCATCTTCATTCTCAAATTAATTACCCAGTACTTCTGCCTCCCATGTTTGAAACTCTCCTTAAGGATTATTACCAAACACAGACCTGGAGTCATCTCTTCACGTATGGTTTATTTGTGAGTCAGTCAGGCTGAAAGTTATGCCAGTTTACATGTAAAATTTCCTTGGGGATTTAAGGAAGGCTGTCGTTCTGATTGCCCAAAGATGGAAATAAGTTAGCAAGAGTTTTGGCTCTCGAGTCCAACTCCCCTCACTAAAAAAAAAGACTACTGACCTCTGCCTCTTCTGAAATAGCTTACATGCCAAGTAAGTGACTCACCAGGCTCCATTATAAAATTGAGTTCTTGACAGCTAGTTCCACATATCTCAGAAGTGCCAGAGTGTTCTCTAGCAGCTTTCTGCACAATGGTGCCCACCCAGCTGGCAAGCCCTCCCCCTCAGGGCAAATGAAAAGAGGGAGCTTTGAAATCTGGTTAGACCAAGGAAGGTCCAGGCAGAATGCTAATCATTTAGCAGGTACTGGCTGGCCAAGATGGTTCAGAGAAGCTTTTCTGTATATCTCCCTTTATTAGAAGGTGCTCCAGGAGAGCAAGGGTTTGTCTGGCTTTTGTACTCTTATCCCCAGACTTTACTTAGTATGGTGTTTTGCAAAGAGTAAGTGCTTAACAAATACTTTTTCATTCATTCATCCATTCATCCATCCATTCAATATTTATCCATCTGTATGAGCCTTCCCTCCACCAAGGTAGCTACCAATCCTACAAAGCCTTACTAAAACTCATTGGGATCATGGATATAAAGCTGAAAGGAACAGTAAAGACTGCCTACTTCCAATGCCTCATTTTCAGATGAGGAAACGGAAGCCCAGAAAGTATCAGTCACTTGTGTGAGGTCAGATAGATAGCAAGTGTCCAAGGCAGGATTTGAATCCAGGTCCTCTGACTTCAAAGATAGTGCTCTTCTACTGAACAATACCACCTCTATCAATTGCTATGGACCCCCCAAAAATTATTTTTCCCTGATGGGAAGGGGAAGAGGAGTGAGCTATTATTTAGTTGA